>VZRU01002961.1:179077-206463 GCA_013398155.1 Pedionomus torquatus | reverse complement strand
GGGGGGCCTGGGCCGAAGGGGGGGGGGGTGTGTTTGTGCGTGTTCGCACCCCCCGACCCTCCTCGGCCTGAGGGGGCTCCCTCAGACCCCGGCCCGGCCCGGCCTACACGGGCCTCCCTTCGGAGCTCCCCCCAGACACGCAGAAACCTCCATCCCCCGTGAGTTTGAGAGACCGTATCGCGGTGGTGGTGTTTTAATTAAAAAAAAAAATAATTAAAAAAAAAAATAGACCCCTGTGTAACACTGCCCCAGGGAACCCTTCCTCACAGCACCCTCAGGCCTCAGGCTGGGCCAGAGTGCGCGTTGGTTGTGCGACTAAACTGCCCCAAAACCGCTTGGAAGCCTGTTTTTCGCCGAGCTGGTGGGGCATTGATAGGGTTTAGGTTCTCGTCTTCCCGGCCTGCCTTCCCGAAGTTTGCTTTTACTGGTGTTTCTCAACAGCACGGCCTATATATAACGCTTAACGTTTAATGGGAATGGGTCTGCCCTTTTTCACGGGCCCCTTCTCGTTGACAGGCTCTGGGGAGGCCCTTGAGGTTTTGCAGGGCTGGGGCAGGCACATGGTCTCCTCCCGAGGCCTCCGGTGTCACCATTTTCCCTGCCGCCTTCAAATGGCAGCGCTCAGGTGACCTGACGTAGGCAGATGGGGCATGTACATCACTTGCACGCTTGCTTAATCCTCCAGATCCCTGGGAGGCTTCCTTAAATGTGTTTTTTTGCCCATAGACACGTTGGTTGTTTCCAGTCTGGTATCGCTGGCGTTGAAGCCCTCTGGCTACTTGCTTCCACCGCTGCCTCCTTCCTCCTCTTTCTCACACCTTTGCAGCGCTGTCTCCTTCGCGTGGCAGTTGCTCCTGCGTTCCCATAAAGCGTTCTCTCTTGTGGGCTGGCAGGAAGCCCACCCCAGTAACCTGGTGGAGTTTACTTGTGCTGGGCTCCAGACCTCCCCGTGATGGCCGTGTTCCTTGCTGGTGACGTCCCCAGCAACCGTAAGGAACTGGTGGCCTTGCAGATTCTTTCTACGTGGAGCTGTCTGGGACTTGTTAGCTGCTTTAGTAAATTTAGCATCGGTGCCTCTTCTTTGGAGAACACAAGAAAGAAATGTCAGGGAAGGAAAGGAGAGGGGTCTCTCATCTCTGAGGTTCTTAGAAAGTAATAAACAGACACACTACATTGCAAGTAATCTTGTTTTTCACCCTCGTGTATTCCCTCATACTGGAAGACCATTCACTTAATTTATTGAAATTAACTTTTTTTTTTTTTTTCCTCTAATTGTGCTTAAACATAGTACAAAAAACATACTGGATTTTTAAACTGTCTTTGAATGTTAATAGCTCCTTTTCCTTCAGGAATATGTAATGGCATGTGGCAGAAAAAATATAGCAGGTTTTTGTTGGTTTTTTGTTGTTTTTATTCCTCTGGGATAGGAGGATGAAAGAGGAAAACAGGGTGAATTGGGTTCTTGTAGGTGCAGCTGTTCCCAGCTGTAAGAATCAGGGCAGAAATAAATTTATAGTCAGGAGAGACTAAATAAACTAGTAGTACACTGGGAAGTTTTTTGTGTGTGTTCTTAGCTGCTTTTGTTACTCTGTTCTGTGTTTCTAACAGTCAGATAGCTAAGTTACCATTTGTTGGTTCTTTTGAAAAAGCTGTCCTCTTCCCAGATAAAGGCTCTTACCCATTTTGTTTCTTGTACTTCCTCAAGAAGTCTGCCTTCTCTCTTTCCGTAAACTGTTCTTCCTTTAGCCATTTGTTTGATTCTGTTAGAAGCTGGTCTGTTTCCTGAGAACTAGTAGATTGACAGGAGAGGGTCAGAATAGCTCTCCTGTGTGTTCCTGTTTTGTATCTTAGGCTTTTCTAATGGCTCATGTTGAAATTTTTCCCTGCCACTGGAATATCAAGGAGTCTGGTGTGCTAAATCAACAGTAGTGGCATGACCTGCTGCGCTGGCAGCCCAGAAAGCCAACCCCATCCTGGGCTACATCAAAAGAAGTGTGACCAGCAGGTCATGGGAGGTGATTCTGCCCCTCTACTCTGCACTTGTGAGACCCCACCTGAGTCCTGTGTCCAGCTCTGGAGTCCTCAACAGAGAAAGGACATAGAAATGTTAGAATGGGTCCAGTGGAGGGCCACGAAGACGATTAGAGGGATGGAGCACCTCTGCTATGAAGACAGCCTGAGAGAGGTGGGGCTGTTCAGCCTGGAGAAGAGAAGGCTCCGGGGAGACCTTCTAGCAGCCTTCCAGGATCTGAAGGGAGCTCCAGGAGAACTGGAGAGGGACTCTTTGTCAGGAAGTGTAGTGATAGGACAAGGGGTAATGGTTTTAAACTGGAAGAGGGGAGATTTAGATTGGATATTAGGAAGAAATTCTTTCCTGTGAGGGTGGTGAGGCACTGGAACAGGTTGCCCAGAGAAGTTGTGGATGCCCCATCCCTGGAAGTATTTAAGGCCAGGCTGGATGGGGCTTGGAGCAACCTGGTGTGGTGGGAGGTGTCCCTGCCTATGGCAGGGGGGTTGGAACTGGATGATCTTTAAGGTCCCTTCCAACTCTAACCATTCAATGATTCTACGACCTTGGCAGAAAGGTATTTCAAAGCTTCATTTTCAAAGGGAAATATCTGATCAGCGTTGTCTGGGTTTTGGGCTCTTGTTAATACCTTCTGGCTGGTGTCTTTGGCTGTCTTCGGTTTCCCCTCTGCATTTCAGCATGTGAAAGGGAAAGTACTCAGGCTGCTCATAAAATGAAGTTTGAAAATTTGTGACCTTCAGCTGTTTGAGGCAAACCATCTTGCACGCTCTTGACTTCCGAGATGTTTTCAGAAAGTCATTGAAGGGAACTTACAAAGAGGTGTTGGCCTGATACCCTTTCAGACTTGTCTTTGTGGGAGTTTGAAATTATGAGACTGATAGGATCATTAAGAAGGCAGATTTTTCATTGATAAAAACAAAGCAAACAAATAACACCCCCCTCCAGCTGTGTATGTAGGACGAAGGAAGAGAACACACCGGGTTCAGATGAACAGATGTGATTATTCTTTCACTTAAAAAAAAAAAAAGCATGTAGACATGTGCAGTCTATCTACTTATCTGATTTTTGTGCAGAATTTGTATTTCTTTTAACCTAAGCTAATGTGCAACCTCTCTTCCTCTTAAGTCGTTGTGACAGGAACTTCAGGGCTACTGTTTTTGGAATTGCAGCCCAAATAAATGTTTAATTTTAAAATTGCAGATTACTTAGGGCTGTCATTCTTCTTCTGCTCTTACTATGCAAGAGTGAACAAATACTGCATAGTGAACTGTGGGACTGTAAAAATGTTTGCTTCTGGGCTGAGCATCTTGAAAGAAGTGGTTTACAGCATGTCTTTAAAAATTGATTTCACTGTTGCATCTACTACTGGTCTAAGTGTTCCAGTATCTGCCAGGAGTAATTATAGACAGTTGGTTCAGATGTTGCTTAAATGTGTAAGCCTTGATGGGAAATGCAGTGGATTTTGGCCAGAATGCTAATTTTGATGTTTTGTCATTTCATGAAACTGTGAACTGAGAGCAAATAATTTTTATACTGGTCTGCTGATACATAATCACACAGCCAGGGCCAAATTCAGCCTTGGTGTAGCACTGGAATCTACAGATGTGATTAGAATATCAGCACTAACCTAAAGTTGGCTAATTTAGTAACCACAGTAGCATAATGGCTTTGTTTACCCAGGATTCTCGGTAAGCGCATCAACCCTGCACCGAACCTCATGGTGCAGAGGCTGATTTGCTCCAGGAATGCATTTTACAGCTGATGTGTGTATCATAACATGGACCGTAATTGTGCTTTTTGAGTTCCCTTATACTCTAAATTATATTTTAAAATTTAAACAGATACTTTGTAAATTCTGTTTTGTAAATTCTAGATTGTTGTGCGAGGGATTTGTTTACTGTATGCTTCTTTGTGGGGGTTTTTGGTTTTATTTTCAGTATTTGCTTCTCCAAGGCTGTTATCATAGAAGAGAATTAAAAAATACAAAAGTCTCAGTACAGGAATCTGCCTCTTTTACAGGCAATGAGCAGAGACTGTTCTTTCTGTCCAGCATGGGGTAGGCTAAAATGATACAAGAATAAGAAAGATCTTAATATTAGATTAATAAACTTGATGGATCCATCCACTTGGATCCATCAGTCATTTTGAAGCCTGTTGCCTCCTTTCAACTAGTCATGAAGCTGCTACAGCTAGAATTTATGTAATAATCAGATGGCATTTTTCCCCCTCACAGTTGATGTAAACAAGATAGTGTCTTCTTTCAGAGCTTCAAGCATTCTGCAGTGTCATTTGGGATGTGTCCGTCTGCCAGATCATTAGCACAGCCTTTAGGGATGCCTGCAGCAGCAGTGTCAGAGAAGGGAGCGAATCTGAATAGGTTGGTGTACATGAACTGTATGGATTGCTGTTTTCAGGGTTTGGAGAAGAAAGGGTGCTGCTGGGTACCCTTTTAATTCCTTAGGTTTTTCTCTGTTACAATTGTGTCTTGGCATAAAGTGATCAACGCGTCCTCTGTCTGATGAGTTGTAGGTTATGGCAAGTGTTCAAAATCTTGCAGACGTCTGACCGCACCTGTGATGTTCACAAGTGTCAAGAGTTTAATCCTGAACTTCTGATATCGCTGGGACTTTTGCCACTGGGTTTAATGGACACAGGATCAGACCCTGCTTTTAAAGTGGTGGTCTAGTCCAAGTAGGTCCAAGAGAGTCCCGGAGGGATTTGGAGCTGTTGGCTTTTCCCTGTAGCACGTGTCTTCTGATTTCATTTTGTGTGTTCACGTGGCTCTTTGCTCTGCCTTCCTTTTTCCTGAGAGCTCCTCTCTGCAGCTGTTTCCTGCTGTTCCTGGTGTGAGATGAGCAGTGAAGCAGAGAGCGAGCTGTACTAGTTCCTTTTTGTGGCATAGTTACTGGCTGGGGAAGAAATGGTGCAGCCCAGTTTACTGTTGTCACGTTGATGATCTTACAGTGATGTTCCCGGTCTGTCTTTAGTCTCAGTCTCTGAGCAGGCAGCCTGGCTGCTTCGGGAGGCACGCTGTGGCATTGGTCTCATGCCTGTTGCAAGCAGAGCTATTAGGACATGCAACAGCTGTGTGGGCGTCTTGATCTTCCTTCCAAAGAAAACCAGGGCGAGCAGTAGTAGCCTTAAGTCTTCTCCAAGCATATGCTTGGGAGGAGCTCCTGGATTTCTGCCTTCAGACACACTTCGAGGGCCAGTGTGGGAGTTGTTATTCTACTGTGAGCATCTCTGAGCAGCACCTTTGCTTGGGAAAAAAAGAAAAAGCGGTCTTGTGATAGTTACTTGCTGCTTATTAGTACTTGGTGCTGCACTGTGTTATGGTACTTATTACTGCCACGTCCATGAAGAGTCAGAGGGAAGACAAATGGCTTTTGACTTACCTGACCATGTTAAGGTTGTGAGTTCAGCTCATCACCCATTGTCTGTAAATAGCTGCAGAGAGCCTTCTGGGGACAACTCAGAAGGTGATGTAATTATGACTGCACGGAGAAGGTAAATACGGTGCAATTGCTTGATGTCTCCTCTGGCTTAGGAACTCAGGCACATCAAACAAAACTAGCAGGTGGCACAGAACAAATGAAAGGACTTTTTCTTGCATTGTTTACACAGAACTTTATAACTTACTACCACAGTAGTTTGCAGTTGCAAAAGTTTCCCAGGGTTCAAAAAGAGCACAAACAAATTAGTGGAGGAAAAAGCCTTCAAGGTCTGCTAATCCTAAAGACACGGTTTCTGGCTGAGGAAGTGCCTCTACTATAGATAGCAAGAGGAAGACGGTGTCTTGGGGAAGTATTGCTGGATGAAAAGGGCAGGCGTCTGTTTTTCTGAGGCTTTTGCTGTTTTGTGGCAGGGTGCTGCACTAGTTGAACCTTTCGTCTGACCCAGTATAGCCGTGCTCTTTAATCAGGGTCCAGAACTCTGTTGCTTTTACATGATCAACAGTATTACGGGCTGTATCTGCCAGTGTGAGTCCAAGAGAGGAACTGGAAGGCAAGCATCAGTTTTCTGTTTTAGTACAGTCTCTTCTAGAGCAGATGATAAACAACTCTGTTGTACATTTAAGAGCTTGATATTTGTTGACACCAGTCGAGCTGACATCTTTCTACTGTTCATGAATGAGATACCTATATAGGCACTAGAAACTGAAAATTGGATCTCATTTCTTAGAATAATTTGCTTAGTCCATTTCATTTCTCTGCTAATTAGTTACACCAGGAGAAAACGGGGTATGTCTTACTTTATATCAGAGCAGGTAGAAGTAGTTTGGCCTGAAAGTATTTAAAATACAAAAGACAGAATTAAAGGGCAGAAGGCAGGGATGAAGTAATGACTTTGTCTTGGACACTGAGAGAAGGGGGGGGGGAAGATATGGAGAGACATTACAGAAGATTAGTACATCGTGAATGATTTATAGAGAGGAAAAGAGATACTAGAAAGTAGTAGAATATTTTCAGTTCTGTGTTGGGATTTATTGAGACTGTTACAGTGTTGGCAGGCCAGTTAGGAAGGCTTTGATGGAACAATCTAAGTTATATGGGAATGGGAGCTGGGGTCTGACTCTACTACTAAAATGAGGTCTCTTCCACTATTTGAAGCTGGTGTTCCTTCTTTTAGAATGTGTAAAGGTTCTATAGAATTTACCAAAGCATGGAGGAAATAACCTAGAAGACTTTGGATTTTATTGAAGAAACATATTTTCTGCAGCTTAGTTTTTATTTATTCCAGTTTTGTTATTGTTAACACAGTCCTCGCATTCCTAAGACAGAGATCTCCTGCCTGTATGTGTTTCTGTTTTGGGAAGGGAAAAGGGGAGATGAGGTTTGCTTTTGTTCCTTGTTTTTGTTTTGTTTGCTGTTGGGTAGCTGAAAAATAAATGCTTGATGATGGTTATAGCATAGTCCCTTGGGCGTTTAAGGTTATTATTCTATATTAGTGCTGCCCTTCAGCGCAGCGTTAGAATTCTCCGTCTGCTCCCACTCTCCCACGCAGACATGTGCTGCCTTTGTCTCTTCACATCCAAACAGGAATTAAAGATCCTGGAAGAGGAAAGGGAGTTCACTGTCTTCAAGAAGGGTTTGCCACTCTACCACCACCACTTTTGTTAGTTTACTGTAACCCTACAAAGCCAACAAAGTGCTGAATTTCCAATATAATGTCCAAAATTATTCTTTTGTTTTATCTGCTTTATGCAATCGAGAAGCAGCTCTTATTTAACATATTTAGTTTTTTTCACACTAAAATTTTGAAGCCTAATTTGAGCCTGTTAATCTTTTTTTCTTGGTAAACCATAGTAAAGCACAGCTACACAACTGAAATCATACCATTTATCCATGATTGCTGGCTCTGGGCAACCCGCAACGTTCCAAAGATCAAAGTTTAAAGCAGACGTGCCAGTCTTTCATAATTCCTTGTATTTAAGCACATGGTACCACAAAATCTATACTTGCTACTTCTGCCGAGCTTCTGCCCACGTGCATGTGAGTGTGCAGCCTTCCTGTACTGTAGCTTTAACAGAAAGGTACGTCCTGGCAATTTGGTAACTGTGAATTAAGGTAGGACAGTCTGAGTTGAGCAGTTAGGTGCAATGAAACGATCATCTGGTTACTTAGCCGTTCCTTTTAAACTAAAGTAAACAATGTTAAGGTTTTTCTTTTTTTTTTTAAAGAAATATTTTTACAAATGACGGTTTCACCCCTCCTTTTTTTCATTGCCTTTGTGGGAAAACTAGCACATTTGTTTAAGGATAAACTGGGAAGTCTGTGGTTTCCAGCACGCACATTTTGAATAATATTTGTACAGACTATTATTTAATGGGCCCTATAAATATTTATCATATGCTGTAGCCCTTTGATCATAAATGCTTGTTTGAAAAGCCATTCTGTCCCTGCTGTGTTTTGCAAGGAAAGAGGCCATTGCTGTTTTAGTGCTTGGAGGGAATTTTAGCTTCTCGTCCTATCTTACCAGTTGTAGTCATGGACTAACAGGGTCAAGCCGGACATGGCTTTTAAAAATTACTTTTTTTTCATCTTTCCTTCTTTTTCTGTTTGCAAATTAATATAGTAAGTTGTAAATACGGGGCCCTAATTCTGCATCAGACAGGCAAAGCTGTACTGAAGTTTTAGAGGCCTTTTCTCTCAGCTGCAAGAATCCAGACTTCCTGAAGTGGATACTTGAGGGGTATAGGAGGTAGTGGTATTATCAGCATTGCTTCTACCTCTTGGGATGTCCATAGACACGGATCACCCATGCATCAAATATTTTGGTATCTTGTTAGGAATTGACCTGTCTGACTGGACTCTGAGGGCTTTTTATTTAAATCATTATTCTGGTTTGCTCTTTTCCTCATGATTGATGGCCTGCAGAAGCTGTATGCTGAGAATCCAGTAGTTACAAAATCCAAACCAAAGTTTTATTTGCACAACAAAGTTTTCTTTACACATGGCAATGAATGTTGGTTTCCATATTCCAAAGCAAGAAGTTTGTGCTGGGACCTTCTTCTACCTCTAAACTTGATTAAAGAGTTTCTTCATTTCTGATTCGGAGCTTCCTCTTGTACCAAAAGAATCTTTTGTAAGGAAAACTGAATGGCAACATTCCTCTGTAAATTTTTATCAAAGTACTTTGGCTAAATATTTTCCACCAACCATTGCTGAGTTCTTAGGGTCTCAAGAAATACCTTTAAACAGAGACCTTAATTGGTGACACTTATGACCTGGAGATGACAGTGCTTTTTGTTGATCCAGTTGACAAGGCCGTGGCACACCAAGTGATTGGTGTTCCAGAAAAACCTTTGGCATCAAATGATGTTTTTGCAAGCAGATCAGATCCTATTGCAGAGATGCTATACTTTGAACAGTAACTTTGTGCTTGAAAAACAGATTAATAATTACTTTTAGCCTATTTTCATAAGATACTGAAGTATTGCTTTGTAAATCTAGGTGAGCTTCACTCAGAGAAAGACCAGTTAAAGTAGGTTTTTGGTTCTTGTTTTTGGACTCTGTCACTTAACTCTTTCTTATGTCCACTGATTTACAGAAATAAAGTAGTGAATGGTTATGTACTGCTTGAGCATATAAACAAACTGCTTCCTGCACAGTCACTCACACATGCACATACTGGTTGCTTAGTAAGGAGAAAAGGAAAGTAAACATGACATGGGCTGATTGGGTTCCAGGTTTCAAATGTTTGTGGGAAGAATCCAATGCAAAGCCATAATTTTAAGTGCTGAGTAGGAGGTACTATGAGCTTAATTCTCTAACATCTGTTAAGCTTGTTCTCTAAGTAGCAAAAACACATTAATGAGCTAAAGTCAAGTCTACCATACGTGGAAGAGAAATTAAAAATTGGAGTTACATTGTGTATGTGAGAGAAGGAGGCAGGATGTAAAATACTCTTTTTGCTATTTGTATTTTGAGAAAAGCAAGCAAGAAAGATTTGCCTATGTTAAAAAAAAAATCTGCTTTGCAGCTTGTGGCTTATTCTCGTCTTTTTATGAGTCAGCAGCTAAAGGCAGTGCCGAAATAGGGAAAACCAGGGAAATTCATGAGATAATATCAGGAACAGTCTTATGCAATTTCTTTATAGTAGAATTTCTTGCAAGTAGCTAGCAGCATCTGCAGCCAGCCTTTTAAGCTCTGAGGAGATGGAGTGCAAAACTAAAAAGTGAACATCATCTTTTGAAAAGACTGTCTTAAAACTGCTTTTACAGCCAAGGGCTAAGAGGAAGATGCAGAGTGCTGTAAGTATCCCCAGCTGACAGATGCGGTATTAATCACTGATATCAGGAGAATTGTCCTCTCTGTGACATAGACATTAGCTTTTGTTAGTCTGACCAGGTCATAGAGCCAGGGCCAAGAAAATAAAGCGAGCTTTCTTGCCAGTATTCCTAGGTGGTAAACTCATGCCACACCATTATTTTTAGCTGATTGCTCATCGCTTGAACAGATGACCTTGCTTAACAAGATTAGTGTGTGTTGCACCTAATCTACTGGGCGGAATCAGAATGCTGAGGGAGTAGCTTGTGTTTCCCTCTGTACTGCAATATGCTCTATAGCTTTGATTTTTTTTTTCTAGTTTCTGATATCCTTAGAAGCTAATGATCTGTACAACTTTGTCTAGTGACCCTGCCACGGTGAACATAAAATGGGATGTGATAACTGCTTTGGTTTGTACTGGGCTGCTGAGGAGCTGTAGGGATGGACAGAACTGTCTCATGCTAATGCTGTCCAAGCAAAGAACACAAAAATGTTCCCGGTCCGCAGCAGTGGTAGTCTACGCATGAATGACAGGTTCAGGCAGTACAAACCGATCATATGGGACAGGTTGTGATAACAGATCTCCACAGACCAACCACCTTTCCCTGAAACGTGTAATATGGTAGGATGAGGGCAAACTGGGTAGTTTTCTTTAGCCAAGGTGTTGGCTTATCCTCTTTCAAATACCGGTGAAAATTTGTCCTATTTCAGCTGTTATGTCACTTAATTATTACCAGGGATGATGCTTGGATTATGAGTTTTCTGAGATTGTCAACTACAATTTTTGTTTTTAACTTTGTTGTTTTTAGTTTTTCACCTGCTACCTCTAACTCTCACTGGTAATAGATTTGTAGTAGCCATCAACAGCAGTGGTTACAAGCCAGCCATGGATGTGCCAGCTCTATGTTCAGACTGACACCCAAGGATAGCTCTTGACTTATACTCAAGGTGTTTCTTGGCAAACAAAACCAGGCTTGGTGTTCTGTCTTGTAGAAATAAAACAATTTAAAAAATTTCTTCTGAAGTTGATTACCATTTACATGACTATATGATCAGCTCTTTCTGTCTGAAGGTAGAAAGAGGACTTTCCCTGTTTTCTGTTCCACTGCTTTTTCTATCAGGCTCTTGGTATACTTTGCCACTTAACTCTAGTTAGCAAAAAAAAAAAAAAAAAAAAGACTAATTTGAACCGTGAATAACGAAATGGGTTCTACTTATCAGTACTTTTCCAGTCATTCCCCTTTTGCCCATGTCCCTCCCTTTGAACAACCCATTTTCTATGCACAGAAGTAATCCAGGTCACTTCTTTGGGAGAGATGGGCTGTTTTTAAGTAGAGCCATTTCAGTGCTCAGTAAATACTGTGTATTCATCAACTTATAATCGATCCATTCGTTTTCTGGAAATCAGAAACTGCACATCAGCTTAGTTCCATGTATTTTAGAGGGTTGTTAAGAGATTCATACAAGCAGTAAACTTGGTACGCATCTGACATCTTTAATACTTTGTATCAGTTTTTTAGTTAGCATTTTCCCAGCTTAATTAAAATGTAAATGTTAATTATTAATTAAGAACAAACTGTGAGAAATTAAGTAGGGTACATTTGTCACTGTATTAAAATGTCAAATAGTTAAATGTAATATAGTGAAGTAAGCAACTCATTGTGAATAATTAAGCCAATTAACCTCACTTTGTTCTTGTAAGTTGTCAAAGTGTAGGCAGAGATTTCCTGGGATCCTTTCATACCTTAACACATTTTCAGCAGGTTTTTTTCTGAACCTTTAAAATTGTGTGGATGGTGGATAGCTCTTAAAAATCAAACCATTGGTGGTTTTTTTTATTTTTCTTTGGAAGGCTGAAAATTGGGTAATATGTGCCAGATTGTCACTTAGTTATTTTAATTATCAGCATCACACCACTTTTTTGGGGGAGGGCGAACTGTTTTCAGATTCTGCAGAAATTCAGCCTGACTCACCATCTTGTTCAGCAGTAATATGCCGCTCATGAGGTGGTTGGCTCTGTGGGAGGCAGCAGCTCTTGGCTCCTTGTTCCTCATTCAGGTCAAGGTCCAGTGGAGCCAGGCACACCACCCCTTTCACTGCTTCAGGGAGTATAATTTTTTTGCACTGAGGCAATGACATATCTGTGGTGGTTCTTCTGTCTTGTCCAGAGGCAAGTCCAATCTACCAGGCATCAGCAGCTTCTCTGTCTGCCAGAATTCAGGAAAACCCAGAAGGGTCTAGATTGAAATTTCCTTTCTGTGTAAAGCACCAGCTCCTGATTGTTGCTGAGTTTGAAACTGAATCCATTCCTTCCCTTCCTGTCTCCTTTCCCGTCTTTCCCTTTCTGTGGACATGATACTGTATGGCCACAGCTCAGTGGCCATAATTCTAAGAGTGCATGAACTTTGTCTTAGCATGCTTATTCTGTTTGCTTTTCAGGAGTTTCTTTGCCATGAAAATTACACACAAACATTTCAAGAAAGTACATACAACTAATACAAGACTTGAAAACTCAAATTAATTAAAAAATTCCAACTGAAGACTTGCAGCAAAAAAGACTTATCAAGCAAAGTGCCTGGACATTGTGTCTCCTGTCCTGTTCAGCGCAGATTTGCATTAGCAGTCATTTATCTGTTTTTCACCTTTTTTNTTTTTTTTCCTTTTTTTTTTTTTTTTTTTTTTTTCCCTCAACAGATTTTATTAAAAATGCACAGTAAAAAGCAGGCTCCAGGAAAATGCTATGTTGGAATTGATGTTGGGTCAGCAAGTGTTCGTGCAGCCTTGGTGGACGAGTTTGGGACAGTAATGGCACACGCAGATCAGCCAATTCAAATTTGGGAACCCCATCCAGACCACTATGAGCAATCCTCTGCAGACATATGGGCTGCCTGTTGCTTGGTTACCAAGGTATGCAAAGAAACAGAAAATGAAGGAGATCTGTGTTTCAGACGACTCTACAAGTTTTGAAGGTTTAAGGTCTTCCAGTCACTGGCCTTTAACATCCAGTTGTGTGTGTTTTGTATTACTGTATAACTGTGCACTAAAGCACCATGAAGATCTGGGAGGTGTAGCCTGACAATATCTGTTATACAGGTAAGGAGCTGAAGGCCAGAATGAAAGAAGCTTGTGATATGACTGAAAATAAAACGACAGCCCTTCCTTTGTGCTATTTACTCAGCAGGAGGACTTACCACTGATTTCAGGATTCTCCATCAGTGGGTTTCGTTTCACTGGTGTATGTTCTAGCGATGAGACAGTTTTTTTAAGAGTCAAGGTTGCTCAGAACCTGGTGATGTGTATATTTAAAGATGTGCATTGTGCTGCAGTGGAGTCACAAAGGAGCATTTATTGTACAGAAGTTGTAATCTGGTTTGTGGATGGTGCCTAAAATAATGCCTGTCACCTATGATCCTCATTAAGATGCCTGTCCAGTATTATAAGACCAAAATAAATTATATACGTTTGTGGATAGTATAAAGCATAAAACAAGATTGAAATATACTTTACTATAAGGGAAAACTTGTACCCTTTGATCCAACGATCTGCCTGTATGTGCTGGTGATGAAAGTAAATTAGTGACCTTGCTTGGCAGCGCACATGTAGGCCATTTCATTGTTCTTAATAAAGCCCCAGCCCGCTCCATGTTCTAAGGTTGGCTTTTTAAATATTCATGATGTGCTTGGTAATTTGCAGATGGACAGTTCACCCATTCTCTTTTTATTGATCAGCCTTTTCAAACATTAATGAGCTTGGCTCTGCAGAAATGCCCTGAAATGGAGGAGATGAGGTGAGGGGGAAGGAAGGAAAAGAAGCGGGGGACAGGAGTGATAAGGAAGAACAGCTTGATGTTAAAGCAGAGCAAGCCTTCTATTCTGCTTATTTGATTTTTCTCTTTGTGAGTTGCTTTGTTCTTGCTCTGGAACTCTTTAAATACAATCTCTTATATATAAGCCATAAAATACAGTCTCTGAAAGTGTAGCTTTACAGAGCCAGTAAGAGACTGGCACTGTAGCAAGTCTAGTGAAAGTCTTTCGTTATAGTACTAATTAAAATAATGATATTTTTATTGTTGCTGAGAAGTGGCAATTTATTACTGTGTTACATTTTAGGTGTCTTGCAACCTCACTTGGCACTTAATCCATGTGGGTGTTGTGTTTTTTTTTCCAGTGCTGCTGGAAGCCATGAAGTTCAGACATTTTGGGGTGGTGATTTTTTTTTTGGAAAATCTTCCAGAAAGTATGCTATCCAAACGCTTGGTAGCAGAGCTTTTGAAATGATGTGCATTGCAGAGGTATTGTCACTGCCACAGATTTTGGCCAGCCTTATTTTTGGGACCCTTCAAGTGTTGAAGGACAAAAAGTGGCACAGTATTACCAAAGGTGGTTGCTTTGACAGGTAGGCACCGAGTGAAGTAGAAACACTTGACGCTAATCCCACATCCATTTTTCACGTGCAGCTCACATGCAAGCTTTCAGAAAAGACAGAAAATTAACATTACTAGTTTTCTGCTACCTTTATTTTCTGATATATTTGTGCTTCCTGCTTTGATCCAGATCTGTGACTAGTAAGATTAAAAAGCTATTAAAGAACTTTTCTTGGGCCTTTGAATTCAGTTTTGAAAACCAAGTAATTTTTGCTAATTTGGTGTAATTTTGAATAGAGGTGTTAAAGAATACCGAATCTCAAATACTTCAGAGTTTGAACTTGCATTTCTAACTTGTAACTCATTTTCTGTGCTCATTGGCTCACATGGTGTGTGCATATATATGTGGATATACATGTATTCATGTGTGGTTTGGTATTTGCAGAAAGTCATCAGTGGAGTAGATGCCAGCCGGATTCGAGGGGTTGGTTTTGATGCAACGTGTTCCCTTGTCGTTGTGGATAAACAGTTCCAACCTTTGGCAGTCAACTGTGAAGGTAGGATTCGAGCACAAAAATTGATGTTACTGTACATGTTTTGTCGGAGACGTGAGTGAACGTACAATTTCATCCAAATGCCAAGTTATGAGGTTGACTCTTTGAGATATGGATGATAGAAAATCACAGGAGGATTTTTTTCTTGTTTTACTATTTTAATTCTAAAATTGAATTAGAGATGAGGATTACTGTTTGGCTAATTGGTTGGTATTCTAGGATCAATTTTTTTCATCTTGACTCAAAGAGGCTGCTGCTTGGAGAACGCTATGTTCATTTTTGTTTTGTGCATCTTTACTCCTTCAGACTTTACTAATCGTGACTCTCACCGTGTCTATGAATATCCATCCACACTGGCTAAAGGAATGCTAAAAATGTTATTGTAGTCTGCTTATGCTGTCGGGGAGCTGCAGGGAAGAGGTTCAGCTTGTGTGGTTTACGACATTGGAGTTCTCGCTTTGCCTAGGAAAGTGCTGAACTTAGAAACAGGCTGTGACCTTTTTCTAAAAATTCTGATATTTTATTAGCTTTTGAGTAGATGATTCAGAAGAGTCAAGAAAAGTCTGTGATGAACTTTTTTGTCAGTGAATCCTATTTAAGATTAGGTGTGTGCTAAATCAGTAGTTGCAGAGCCATAATCGCAATTCTGTTGATGGTCCGTTTCTATTCTCAGAGTATTTGTCATCTCCTCCTAGCCTTCTCAAAAAACCAGCTTTGCCCCCAAAATGTCCTTAGCTAAATTTAAATGAGATTATTTATTTTTCAGTTTGAGAGTCTCTTACAGTCTGTTCAATGCCTAATGATGTCTGGGGCTATTTTGGTCTGTTGAGTCAAATCGGTTCTCATTTTTTGTTCTCTGATATCCCAAAGAACTTTGAGTTTACACTGTGTTTATATTAAATAAAAGACAAAAAGGCACCGACTACTGGCAAGCTGGTGTGGGCATGCAGTGGTGTGGTTTCAGGCAATCTCACAGTTGGAAATTGTATTTAAATCCATGTTAAAAATAATTGGTGTGCCTCATACTTCTGCCTTGTCTTGGAGTATGGTTTCAAGGTTATGCATGAGTGGCTGTGGCATGAAATTGAGTGTGCAGCACACTTAGTAAAACAGGAATCTGCAGTGTCACCTGGATTACTGTTTCACCTGTGTAGCAGGTCCTCTGTAAGTTAATTTTGATTAAATGTTCTTTGCTGCTTGTTCTTTTGTGCTATGCATAAGAAAAATACTTTTTTCCTTTCATATCCAAAATGAAAGCATTTCAGCTAATTACTCGCTGAAACTATTTCTAAAAGGAATTGGGGTAGTTCTTATAGCAGTAGGAGAGAGAATTTCTGTAACTATTCAGCTAGCTGGCTAGCTGAGTTAATTGTAGTCTAGAAAGTAATTGCTCAGATTTTGTCACATTTTTAGTTCATAGACACCAAAATGCTTCTTCATCTTTTTAACTAAATAATGGGTACTTTGTCAAGAACTTGGGGTTCTTTGAATGAAATGTAGTCTATGAGAGCACAGTGTTTCAAAGTTCTTGGGTGCTTATACACCTGATTTGGTTTCAGTCCGCATTGTCAGTGCTCAGCATGTCTTAAACTTGTCTCGGAGGGCTAGAATTTTGTCTTTAGATATCTACTGTAGATTATTAAAGCAAAAAGAATTTGAGTTTTCTATGTAGAAGTGAAAATGCGAAGCAGCTTAAGAGTCTAGCAACTTACAGTATTGAGGTGGGGTTAAACCAGACCTAAAATAATCTCTTTTTTTTTTTTTTCCCTCGAGGACAAAACTATAGGAATGTTATTATGTGGATGGACCATCGTGCAGTCAGTCAAGTTGAGCGCATCAATGCAACGCAACACAGGGTTTTGAGCTATGTAGGGGGAGTGATGTCTGTGGAAATGCAGCCGCCTAAATTGCTGTGGTTAAAGGAGGTGAGTACATCTAAGACTGTGATGCATTTTTACTAACTGTTAATGCCCTTTGTTTGTTAATTTTGGAGAATGAACTCTCTAAATCAGAAGTCTTCAGCTTCAGTGTTGAACCCAAAGTTGTGCAAAGTAAGGCAAGCCTTAAGTTGCATTGAAAATGTGTTGAGGTTCTTTTTTCTTCTCAATTATGTAGAAGTATCTTTGATTTTATTAAAACTTGGTGTTTCCTGATTGAAACTTTTCACATGCCTTTCTTACCTAATTTCAGGTTAGCTATACATACAAAGTTAGATACAGGTAATGAATGAGTCCGTGAAGTGTCCTTGGGTTTAGTTATGGAGATGTATTCGCTGCTCCAACTGCTGTAGCTGGGCATGCCTAGAGAGTGGATTTATAGCCATTTAAACATCGTCTCAGCATTGGGTACCCTGGCCAGAGGTCTTGCCTTTGAATCATTGCATCTAACAGCAAGGAGATGTGTGATGTCTTTGGCTGCTTGTAGAAGAAACTGTTCAGTTAGAGCTTCAATTTATTTCTCTCCCATCTGTAGAAAGTAGACTGTAGAGGGAAGGTGCTCTGTTCATAATGTGGACCTCTACCTGTCTCTTGTGTTTAAATTTTGTGCTGCAGAATGACATATGGCCTTTTAATAATAACTGTCAGATAAAAGGAGAAATGTTTGCCATTTGAATTTTTTATAACCTCCTCCAGTCTGGCTTCTGCATTTGGTCTCAATGATGCTTGCTGTCATTTTCACAAAATGTAAATTACTTGCTGCCAGTTTCAAGCAAAGTCTCCTGTCCTACCAAACACGAAACATCGTATAGTAACAAGGTGCAGATTGGGGAAAGTCAAAGGAATTAGCTGGTAGAAGCAGGTACTGACAGATAAATGATAATAAAGGATAAGTAATGTTGTTTGTAGATGCTATACTGAAATACAAATATTAATTTACTAGTTCTTTTCTTCTTGAGCTGTGAGTGTCATATGTCAGTGATTTTATAAATAATAAAAAGTATGCTGTAAAAAATCTTAAATGAATCCATTGTGTTTAAAACATTTTTGTATTGCAAGATCTGGAATATCAGTACCCGACTCATCTGGAAAGGCCAGTCTCCAAATGTGGTTATCCAGAGAGGCAAGTCTAGGCTGTGGCCTCAGTGCCCAATGACATAACTGCTATAGAATAAAGGGGTGAACAGGTATTGCAGGGCTTGTTCCCTCCATGAGTGAATGGGTAGGAAATAGAACTCACCTTACCCTGCATGCCAGCCAGTAGCAGAAATTGCTTGGCAGAAGGGCATTACAGAACAGGGCTGGCTCATATGTTTCCTTTCAGCTCCTGACAGAGCAGCTAAAGGGATTATTATCCTTAAGAGAGGGGTGTTTTACCTCATTGTCTGCTTGCTGAGCTCCTCACACAACGGTTCCTGCATCCTGAGTGGACTATCAAAGACATACTGTTAAACTGCTTAAGCTTACCCCGCTTAACTCTGGCACCTAAAGTGACATCTACAGCAGCACCTCAGCTAGCTCGTGAGAAGGAACAGTAACAGTCATTATGGAGTCGGTTGTAATCAGTTGAGATGTGCACGTGTAGGGTTAAGCTTTTTACCTTCAGGGAGGTATATGATCGAGTCTTTTGCTTCTACGCTTGTTGCAGAGTAGGAGGGTGAGAGGAATTGCATGAAGAGTGATGGTTTATTTTCAGTGCCAATCACAGTAATGTGCCTATGTATTACATGACTTTTAGGGCAGCAAAGGTTCAAGTTAGCCTCTGACAACTGATATTCAGCCTCTTGTAATGCAAGTGTTCTCACTTTTTGTCAAGAAAGGCAAATTTTACACTAACTTTGAATGTTATGCTCTCCAGATGAGAGCTGGAACACCAGTTTGCACATATTTTGTTATTCAGTGGAGTGTCTTCAAGTGGTGTACAAATAATAATAAATTACTTAAGTCTCTTCAGGTATACTTTACTGTTAATATTTTATAGATGGATAAACTGTGACACAGATATTAAAGGCATTGTCAGGAAAACTACTTACAAAATGGTGCTTAATGTTTTCTTCATGTTTTTGAGTTGTATCATTTTCCTTTTCTGTGTTTTGTGTATTTCCCTCCTCCTATTACTGCACAGTTCCCAGAAGCATGGCAGAGGCAGATTTTGACCTAGCTTATACACCACAAGGGAGAAATATTCTATTCTGATGGCAGTATTATTTCTTAGGTCAGTGATAATGCATAAGCTGGCAGAAAGAAAGTTTGGTTTTCACATCCCTTGGACAGTCACAAGATGAATAGGTAGGAAGAGACATTTTGTTTTTCTTTTGTCCTTTTCAATTGAGAATATCTGAAGGCTTTGCGAAGTTGAAACAGGAATTCCCATTCTCTAATTGTGTCAACCGGTGTCCAGACAGTAACAGCACTGTACCTGCAGGTACAAGGCCACACATTGAAGCAGTTGGCTAGATGGGAACTTCATGGGCATAAAATTAGGCTCTTTTTAAGCATGTGGCCCTTGGGATTGCTGAGGAGAGGGCAAAAATGGGATCATTACGAGCACTGAGTGTTAGGGCTGAGATTTGTTGGCAGAACTACCCGGGTAAGTTTTACATGGCATCTGCCCATATGGCGTCCCTGGCTGTGATCATGGCCTTCAGTCTCTCCAGCTTTCTTAAGTACTAAATGTCACCAAATATACTACCAGCAATATTTCTTTAAAGTACCATAGATCTGAGTGGTTTCTTTGTCTTATTTAAATCCTCACCTCTGCTTGTATTTCTGTATTATATGTGAAATAACCTTTCCTATGAAGGTACTGCTTGCTCTGATGAGCAGTGCAGTCTCAGAAGCTGCTTTAAAGATCCCTTTCAAAGCACCCCAGAAGTCTGTTGCTATATTGTAAAACGCTCTCCCAGAATTTTCTGCCAACTTCTGCAAATATGTACAGTTGGTTCAGGTTTTATCTGAAAACACTCCCAGTATTTCTAGAACTATTTCCAGCCTGGAAATGTGACTGCTAGTGGTGCAGCTGCTGTTTGGTGCAAGAACCGTACTGAGTCAGGCCAGAAATCCATTTGATTGGTTATTTGTCTGATTAGGAGTGATTTTTTTCTTTTCTTTTTTTTTTTCTTTTTCTAATCTTTTCTGAACCCACATGCACTTTTTGCACCTACTGTGTCCTGTGGTAGTGATTCCAATTGTACTTTGTGTGAAGAAGTATTTTTTTTTTTTTTCCTGAAACAGATCTCCTAAGATTTCGTTTGCCTTTTAGTTCTCAAAATGTATGAGACAGTGAACTGTGTTGTTCCCCAGTCAACATGTCTGAGCCATGGACTGTAGGGATGTTAGTTTTTTTACTTTCATTCCTTATTCCTTTCTTATTATTCCTCCCTAATGTTGTCATATACCTGACAGTATCCCAAGAGCTTAAGGCAAACAATGGATTGGGCACGTTCTTCTATGACTGATGGCAGTTGCTCATTGTGGCAGTCAAAACTGGCTAAACTGAGGTGTATCCAGAAGATACTTTGGACCTTTGTCCCTTTGGCGTAAGCACCAGGTTTCTGGAAAGTTTTTGATTGGAAAGCTTGATGGAGCTACAACACGCACAACACATGGATGTCTATAAACAAAGCAAAACAAAAAACAGAGCCATGCACTTTATACAGTCCTGTTCCAGGTCACCAGGTACACCCTGAAACATGAAGATTCACTGTTGGCTTTTGTCTTGAATTCCCTGGAACTTTTTTTGAACTCCCCAGGAGTTTAAAGTTCCTGCTATTAAATGTTACTGCTCTTTTCCCACTATACATATTTTCCTGGGATTGTTGCTGTGCTCATTCCATATCTGCTTGCATTGGTCTAGGTTCAGCAGAGAGGGTGCAGTGGGGAAAATAACGGCTTTATATCTGAAGCTATAATAAAATAACCTGGTACTAATAATTAGGAATATTTTATAAGTCCACTGTCCACTGAAGTAACCAACAGAGTTAACTTTTGTGTACATGGGATAATGTTTGATACTTTTCTTTTAATCAAACCTCATGTATTTGTAACAATAAACAGCATGTATTTAGAAGAACCTTAAAATTAGTCCTAATGAAGTAGGTTGCTTTCAGTGAATCCTCAGTTCTTTGGAACTCTTGACATGGCTTTCTTAAGCTTCGAAGTTTATTTAGGCTGGCATAAATATAAATGTTCTTTTGGACTGTTTTGCCTAACTGATAAATATTCAAGATTTCCCTTGGCTTTTCCACATTCCATGTTCCATGGATTCAGTCATACAAAACTGCAGTCTTGCAGTTTTGCAAGGTACACAAGGTATACAAACATACAAGGTATGTTGCACAATTGCGACTGTAAACTAAATCATTTTTTAAGAGTCATTTAGGAGACTAAATGCATTTTTGGAAGCTATTTAAGATCTTGATGCTAAATGACCCTTTGGACTGTTGTTATACCTCTAGGTTAATTTGTGTATACACTGACATCAAGGCTTTCCTCTCCCTTTTGATGATACTAACCTGACTGAGAAGGCCACATTAGGAGATCCTGTCTCCTCACTTTTTGCCCTGGGCTCTCCAAACTCCCGTCTCAAAACCTGACTTCTGTGAGGAGTGGTCTGAGATGCTGCTGAATTTACCTATTGCTGAGTTTCAAGTGATTAGGCTGTCTCTTAAAGACAGGAATTGAGTTTCTACTGCTTGAAGCATTTTCATCAAAGCAATCGAAAGTATTACTAATGCATATGACTCTGCGAATTTACTCTGAATTGGTTGGAAGTAAGGAAGAGGGAGGAGAAGGAAGAAACGGCTAAGGTGACCTAACTGTGCTTTTCCATTCTATCATCTTGTTACTAGAATTGAAGCTGAAGGTGACTGCATTCACTGTGAGGAATGACATAGCATCATGTACGAGAATTAGATACTGATCCTTACTTCTTGGGGCTTTCTTGTTACACTTGGCTTGTATTTATTTGCAGAGGGATGTTGCAGCTCATCTTCAACTTTGCAAGCTGAATTTATTTTCCATATAATGCTTTCTCTTTAACATTTCCTCTCTTTATATTGGCACTGCACACAGAACAGAGTTTTAACCAGAGACTAGAGGCCTCAGGGTGTAGTCTGTTCTTCTCGCTCTTCATCTCCGTTCCATTTTGCTTTGGAATTAAGAAGCTAAACAATGAAGGTCATAACAGGCCTTTTGAGATCTTTTATTTGAAATGTTTTGGCTTACATACAGTTTAGTTTGATCACTGCTGAATCATTTTACCCTCTGGTGCCTAGTGGTTAGTCTAAATGAAATTAATTGGGTGGCCTTGATGTTTGTGATTACAGATTCATGTGAGGAAGCCACCACTGTAAGAAGAGTTTGTGTGTCGGGGACAGCTACAACTGTTTGTAGTAAATAATCAACCCAGAGCAGCTGCTGTATAGCCTATGGGGCAGTCTTGTTAAAAGAGTGCACATCTGGGGTGCGTTTATGAGGAACACTCTATTTCTCTGCCTGTGTGGACCTTGTGTGGTGATAGAGTCCAGTACAATCACTAATGTAAAACAAAATGAATACATGATTTTTCAGAAAAAAAGCTATTTTTTTGTGGATACAGTCACATTTTGGACTTTTGGACGTGGTTAGCTGAATTAATAATGTCAACTGCAGATGAAGTTGAAATAATGAGTTATTGTCTTTTCACAAATACTTAGAAACTAGCTGAAAGATAATTCTGACAACATCTTCCTCAATTCAGTAAGGTAAGTTTGAATATAAACTTTACTGAAAAGGAAGGCAGTCCCTCCTTACTGGATCTTTCAAATTAACCAATTAAATTCACTCCTCTTGCTGTTATTTCCCTAGATTTCTTCATTGTTTAGAATTATCTTGCAAAACGTTATTGCAATAGTTCTCTACTTTTGTAGTTGCAGGTACATTTTTTTTGCAGCTTTGCTAAAGCAAATTGTGCTTTTTTGTTGGTTTTGGCTAAAGAAATTGGATGTTTGCTGCTTGAATGAGTGTGTAGATAGTTCCAGCAGATAGATGGGTGCATATCAACGGAAAATGTAGGTTCATACTCCCTTCGCTTGGAAATTACTTTGCTGCAAATGTTTGTCGGTACAACGTGACTATACGGATGTCTATGCTGTGGCAAACCAACACCCCAGCAGTGAGAGCGTAGCTTAACCAGAGCGATGTAAAAACTGCAGTGAAGGTTTGTGCAGCTCTAGAATTAGCCTCTATTTTTCCTAGAGGTAGCAGAAGAAAAAAAATCTTGTTTACTAATTTCCGGCTGGAAATTTTATTGTAGCTTGTGCTAAAAGGAAAGGATGCTTCTGAAGTTTTCCTCATAGTAATGACACTACAAATCAGCTATTTCTAAAAAATACTAGTCCCATTAAATCAGCAATGCTCTAGCATATTTTAAATGGGTGGGGATGCTGGACCGGGAGTAGGTATTTGCTTGGTAACTGTCTCCAAATGAAATGTAGTCTTCCTGTACTGCGTTTTCCCAATTCTGTTCTTAATATGATATGAAGAAGAGCCTCCCTTTAGCAAAAAACATCACTTCAAAGAGTGACTAGCTGGCATATAATTCCTTTGCTGTTAATAAACTCAATTGGTTTTGCATCATTTTCTTTATTTTCTTTTTCTGGCAGAGTGGTCAGCAATCTTTTTATATGTTGTAGTTCATATCTTTAGTTAGTTACAGCTGCTGTTCTGCACATCATTGTTTTTTTCTGTATACCTGTGACTTACAGCTACCAGTGGGATAATTTGCAGAAACAATGGAAAATATCTTTCCCTGGTTGTGGAGGGAAGAACAGCAGATGTACTGGCATTAGCTTGGCAGCAGCTTCTTTGCTTCTTTGCTGATGCATGTTTTCTCCAGTGCTTGGGGTCTTTGCAGCTGGCTTTTCCTTGTGTTGAATCTGATTGAATATTTTTCCATTAAAATAAAAAATAAATTCCATGCTAAGGGAGAATGAGTCCAGGCTACTGAGTTAGGAACTGAACTTTTGGTTACGATTGTTCCTAAGTGCTTTAACAGCTCTGTGTTACATAGTGCAGACATATGCATGAACTGTACTTCAGACTGTTGAGTTTGGCTCTTAGTTGCAGTTGCTAATCTGGCAGAAATACCATTTAAAAAAGGATTAACAGCTGGGAGGTTCGAAGCACCTACACCTCTAAGTATGTCCTACTTAGCCTGCCTCCCAGCTGTATCCACTCCATTGCAGTGGGATGAACCTCACAGCACACACACATTGTCCTTCTGACCTTGTTACAGCTTTTGCCAACTTGGCCTTTAATGTGCCTTGCCCTGTGCATCTGTAGCCCTTTCTGACCTGCATTCTGGTGTGTGGTGCTGTGCTCAGGGTGCCTCAGGGATTTGAAAATACCTGTACGTGTCTGAGACAGTGTATTTTGGTGGTAGACACAGTATGTTGCAGCCAAGCAGTTTTCTCCACCTTCAGGAGCCTTACTCTGAGATTACTTTCCAAGCTTCCCTTATCCTCTCCAACCCCAGTTCCAGCCTCAAGTTGAATATGATAATTCAGTTAATTAATTTTTTACCAATTAGAGGGCAACTGGTAGTTACAGAATTGATAAGTTTGCAGCCTTGGCTCTGGCAAGGATAGAATTTCTTCTCAGAGCTTATCTTGAGTATTTCAGAATAGCTCTATTACATGGCTTGGCATCCAGTCTGAAGTGTGGGAGATATAAATTCAAAGTCCTTGCTTTGTCTGAACTGGAGTAGGACATGGAAACGTTGCTGTCTTATATCCCCGTAAGTGTGTGCCATTGTCGTAAGTTGTTCTCTTTCTTCCTTTCACACAAAGTATATTTGTTTTCTGTAATGTAGAAAGCAAGAGACTGATAGACTATAGCCTACTATTATAGATTGTCTGGGAGATTGAAATTTGGTTTGAATTAGGAAAAACAGACGGTTCTTCAGTGAATGAGTATCTTCTCTGATTTTCAGATGACTTAGATTTTTACCTGATTTGGAACTTAAATGCTCATGCCAGTTTTATTTTTATGATAAATGGTAAAATGTTGTTGGTTTGTTTTTTTTTTTTTTTTTTGTCCGCCTTTTTTTGATCCCATCTGTCTCTTCTGGTTTTAATCTAGATTTCTAACACATTAGTTTGGGATGATTTTTGAATTTGTGGGTTTTGGCTCATAAGTAGCCATGAAATCCAGACTGATACCCTGTGCTAAATCAGACGTCTTGATTCTAGCCCATCTTTAGATAATCCCTTGGCCAACAGGGATCTGATACATAGGCTGTCTGTGACAGCATTGATGATAATTTGGTTCATATTTAATCTGTATTAGCAACAACAACACTCAGGACATCTTTGCTGTTTATATACATGTTATATATACAAAAAAATAGGTCTTTTCACAAACATTAGAGGTCTGAAGATTCCCTTCATTTTACAAGATGATTACAAAGTGAGAGTAGAAATCAAAGAATTCCTTGTTTTGTTTTGTGTGAGCAGCTTTTGCTTTCCTTATTAAACTGTCTTTGCTTCAATCCATGAGTTTTCTCACTTTTGCCCTTCCAGTTCTCTCTCCCATCCCACCAGGGCGGAGTGAGCATGGGGCTCAGTTGCTGGCTGGGGTTAAACCATGACAAAAGCACTTTCAGCTTTCCCAAGAAGAATGAGCCTTTAAGTGTCTCCAGAAATCTATACTGGAAGCTGGAGCTCGTGTGAAATTCTGCCTGCGTGTGTATTTTCAGTTCAATTAAAATGTGAACAAAAACCATAACACAAAATTGTGCAGTGTGGCTTCATGATAATCTTTTGACTTGTCAAGGAATAAATGGGCAATGGAGGCTTTTCATGTGCTCAGTATCGGTTCCCTGCTCCCTCACTCTCCTTCTTGTCTAGGAAGACATTGTACTTCATAATTCTTGAATTTTTTTGCGGCCAAGTATTTGGGATTATCTGTAAGGATCTCACAATGGTTGTTTGGAGGTAAAGTTGATAAAACCCCCCCAAAACAGAGAGATCTGAAGAAAGAGGACTCCCTAAGCACCCCTGGAAAATAGAAAGATTGAATTAGTTTCCCTACAAGTGAGTTGGGAGGGTGAGTCGCAGGATATGAATACAGCATTGGGAACGTTCCCGATCTTTTCCACAATCCTTTTAATGTGGTCACAGATTCCTGACTGTGAGTGAAAATAAATTAGAATTAACTTCAGTGAGTGTCGAAAACATGGAGACTTTTAAATTTGTTTGGAAAAAGCATCAGGGCATGCTATGGTTTGTTTTTTTTTTTTTTTTTGGTCTGCACTAATTAGTGATGACAAAGCATCAAGATGGCAAAGAATGAATCATTTGGATGTTCATGAAACATATTTTAGTGTCACTAACGTGGCTTTTGGGAATTCTTGAAGTAATAGAATAAGGGAATAAGGATGCAAGGAGTCTCTGATGGAACAGATTTGTTAGAAGAGGACAGTTATCCTTAAAATCCAATTTCTTTTCTGATACACTAATAGCCAAACTTCTCCTCTTGCTTCTTGAAGACTGTCAGGTGTGGTAACAATACATAATGGCTTTTACTATCAAAACAGTCAGGCTGAATGACCTTTGTACTAAACAAGGGAACATCTTTGCCTTCAGCCATAAAGTTAAATTTGATGTAAGTAGCGGCTCCATATGTCTAGGAGGAAAGCTAAACCCCAGTGATTAGGCACTGACGTCCAAAAGTTGTGCATTTTATGTTAAAGAGTTGTAACTGGAGCATTTCTTATTTGAATTGAATTAAAACTCTGTACGGTGTAGAAGCTTTTGAAGAACTAAACTCAAAGAAGACATATTCTTTGCATGATCCAAAACTAATCAAAATTTTGCTATTTTTGTACTTGCCCAGTTGCACCTTAGTTTCTGCAATTCATAGATTCCATTTCAGTAACTTTCTGGACTTGTGTAAGATACTGTTTTGATACCACATGTTATCTGAACAAAGTTACAGAGCTAAGTATCATTTCTTAAAATGGAATAATCTTTTCTTTTAATTCTGCATGTGCATTCTTGATACTGCATGCAATTGAGTTTTGCTCCAGAAAACTGATGGGAGTTTTTAAAATACAGATAGTTTAAACCGTCACATTAGTTATCAAGAATTTACTGAATAATTTAGAAAAAAGAGGTTTGAATAGAAAAGCACATTAACAAAGCTGCAAGAACCTTTGCTAAAATACTTTGACCTTCTGCTCAGCTGTGTGCCACGGGTTCTTATAGGATTTTTTGGGGGGGTAAGAGGGAAGAATTTGGAGTTGCTGTTGATGAAGTTTATGCTATAGGGACTTTCTAGTGTTTAATACTTCTGTAAAAAATACACTGCTTGTGGTCTCTTGTACAAGAGACTTGGCCTGACTTTATAGAGAGTAGATGAAAAAGCTGGGACCTGAAAGCTGAAAGTCAAGAGGGCAAATAAATCTTCCCTCAGATTTCTTACGTAGGGATGAGGACCCACATAGTTTCACATCTCATGTGCTTCTGAAGTATCTCTCCAGCTTTGCCATGGCCTGATGGATGCAACTCTTGACATAAGTTGTGTTCTTGCTGAAGCTGGGCCACCTAACAGGTCTCCATGCCCCAAAGACCCCAGATAGGAGATGTGTTTCTAGTGCAACAGCTGCTTTTAAGTGTGAAAACTTCACACAGCGCAGTTTCAGTTATTTACAAAGCTGGTGGAAGTTTTTAAAGCACTAGATTGAGTTAAAAT
>VZRU01002961.1:97598-179009 GCA_013398155.1 Pedionomus torquatus | reverse complement strand
TGGTTGGCAGCATTGACTTGTGTTCGGATTTGGTAATCTTTAGTTGTTTTAATGTACTGAGGCCAGGGGTGGCCATGGGATAGTATTGTTGTTTTGCAAGACGGTGATGCTCACTCTTCATGTTACACTGGAGTGAAACATTACTCTTGGGGAAACTTCTTTCTGTTTATCATTATCTGGTACCTGTGGCAAGTATAGAGATTGGTTTTGTGGAAAAGTAATTTTAATATGCATTGCTGTCGTGAGGTGAAAGACTGAGCTTTGGAGATAGAAACAAAGAATAGAGCCTGGCCTAGGTGATATGAGCAGCCTCTCCCAATAAACTTTGTGTTTTCTGAACCACTAGCTCTCTGCAGAGTATAGTGTTGGAAACTCTCTACAAATGGTCTTGGTGGAAGAGGTTTTTAGGAGTTTGGAAATGTCACGTGGCTATCAGGAGCTTGCAGGTATCGTACTCTTAATAGGAGGGTTTTCCTATAGCTGTCTTCAGTTATCCCCTCAGCTGAAGAAATAACACTGAACTTCTTTTCAAGTGGAAACTTAGGAATTCATACCACTGTGTGTGTTGTTATGCATTTCAAGGAAATTTTGCAGAAGGGCAGACAGAGTTTGCAGAGAGAAGTTTCTGTTAAGTGTTCATGAGATTTCATATGTGTGCTATGATGGCATCTCTAGGGTTGCAGTGTGGATTTAAAGCTGGTTGTTACTGGTTAATCCAGGTGGCTGAGAGCTCCTCAATGTCCCAGCTGTGGAAAAAAGCTTCGCTGAAAGCTTATGTGTTCTTATCTGCTCCAATTGTATTTCGGTCATTTTGAAGCAGACTCGGAAACTTTGTTCTTGTGCTCACAGAGCTGTTGTTTTTCTTCCTGTACTTATAATTAAAAAATAGTAAAGTGATTATTTTTAACAAGCAGGGCATTCTTCTAGAAAATATTTTTGGAGAAAGTTGTCTATTGACTTTGAGACTGCTCTGTCAACTGCTCGATGTCAGAGAACTGCTAGAGCTCACATCAGTGATCTGAAACATCATGAACTCTTCATGGGAAACTCCTTTCTTATGATCAGTCTGTGGTAGGGGAAAGTCACAGGTCTTCAGGCAGTAAATCACTATAAAATGATAGGGCAGACAGGATGATGAGAATATTGGGTTTGGAAAAACTGTAGTTTTTACGTAGTCAGGTTTTTAAATTGCATTTAAACAAGTACATGGTCATGCCTGGCCTCTAATACCTATGTTTCTAAATTATTTTTTTTTTGTTAGAACTTGAAGGAATCATGCTGGGAGAAGGCAGGCTACTTCTTTGATCTTCCAGATTTCTTATCTTGGAAAGCCACAGGTGTCACTGCAAGGTATGTTAATTATAATGGTATGATTTGGTCTTTGTCTGTTTTCTTATGTGTGTTTCTGCTTTAATTCATTTTGACTGGACACGCTGTTATGTACATCTGTCTGTAATTCAGCCTGCTCCAAAACATCTTGAACCTATCTTCTGCTCCCATTGTGGATTCCTGAACACAGTTGTTCCTGTGAGCAGTGTAATTCACAGATACAGTGTGTTGCTACAACTGTCAGTTAATTTGTCTTGTACTCCATTTTGGAACATAAATATGATTGCTTTAGTTACTGTGAAATATGCTTCTAATCATTCTTTGAAATTTGCTTTTGTTGACAAATTTATTGATTTTTTTTTTTTAAAGTTGGAAGAAAACACTTCTTTGCCATGTGGGAGAGATCTGGTAAAATCTTGTTTAAAATGGTCACTTCAGTGTAAAACATGGCATCTGTATTTATCCCCAAAAGCATCCTAGAATGATTACCGAACAGTTTAACAAACCCTTTTGAGAGAACCCCTTTAAAATCTTGATTGAAGTGGCCAGTACAAGTGAAGTGCATTTGCAGATCGACTTGTGGAAAAGTGAGATAAAGTATTATTTATTTAAAATAAAAGTCTTATGGACCAGTTCCTTGCCCAGCTCAGTAGCCACCTGCCCTGAAGAGAACCTTTTTGAGATAGCTGAGGGATACAGTGGCCCAGAAAATAAATGCCACTTCATTGGGTTACAGATTCTTGTGTACTAATAGAACATTTTCATCTGCTCTTACATGTGATACAAGTGTCTTCATTTTATCCTACTTATTTGGCGAGGGACCCAGCTCGAAACTGAGTTCCAAACAGTTTTAATTGGCTTTGTGGCCAGGTGGTGACTAATAGATGGCATAAAACGTGTGAGCAAATCATGAAATGGTCACCTTGTGCTGATGGCTGAGAAAGTTAAAATACAATACAACCCAGGTGAGCTTGGAGTCAAATATTATTTGCAATTTATTTTTACAGGAAGGGAAGCAGTTTCAGAGAGAATAGTGATATAAGAGAATTCTTATCTTGCTGAGCAGAGGGATCTCCAGCATTGATAAACAGCTCCTGCTCCTCCCAGAGATCTCCCTCTTCCATAGCATGTTCTGTCTTCTGGTTTTCAATAGCTGCAGTCCTACTGTATTAAAGAAGTTTCTCTTTCTGCCCTGCTCTCTCTCTGTCTCTCTTAACCTTCAACCTGGCATAGCTTGTGAGAGCAGGTATAGGAAAACAACGATGCCTTCCTGCAGGCTTAAAAATGTAACTGTTATTATGATTGATTCTTTACCTCTTGAGAAATGAACAATTGCATTGAAAAATAGGAGTTACACTAGGTATGCAGCTACCCAAGTTGCAGATTTAATGGATTGCTGCTAACCACTGATGCTGCAGTAGTGGGGAATCTGGATGGAAATGCAGATAACAGCACGCTTAGTACAATAAAGCTTTTGATCATCTTCCTTTGACTTGTTGCTGAAAATTCCCACTTTGTTTTTTCCACAAAATCCTTGCTGGAGTTACACTGTGCCTGGTAGTTGCTATTCCAATTTAGTATTTGTCCATTTGTTTGCTGTGAGTACCTGTCAGTGATTATGATTTCTGTGAGGTCTTTGGGGAAGAGCAGGTGTTTTCTTGAGTGTGTTGTTAGTGCCCAGCACTGTAGGACCCTAATTCTTCTAGGAATATTTGTTGCTAATAATAGTGAAAAAAGCAAGCAAATCTTACAAACTAATGATTGTTTTCTTTAGTGCTCATCTAACCTGTACAGGAGTACAGTCAGAATTCCCCAAATGAAAATTTTCAGCCTCTTCTGCAGCCTTTGTATGAAACCAAAGTGTGTGGCAGGGCACTTAAAATGCAGTTAGGAGGAGGTGTATAGGAACTTAGAGTATGTTATTTGTGGGTGTGGGGAAGGGAAGAGAGAATAGGGTGAAATTAATGCTGTAAATTCAGTGTTGTGATGCTGTTGACTGGTGTCTAGCTGGTATGGAAAGCTGTCAGTGGACTTTGGGACGATCTGAACTCAGCGAAGCTCAGATTTTGCTTTGGAAGTGTGTCTGAAAAGGAAAGGTACACTGGTAATAACAGCTCCTTGTTCCTGCCTGGCTTTGGTTTTGTTTTCTGAGCTGTAATTCTCTGGAGGTGAGACAGAGAATCTCTCCTAAAAAAAAACAAACCAAACCAAAAAACCCCCCATACAGCTGACTGAAAGTTTACTGGCAAGTTCATTTCCTTAGAAATGACATTTTGATTATATTGATGAATGTTCTATGGGAGAGAGGAAAGTTAAGAAAAGATTTTCTAGACAAAGTCTTCCCCAGTACTTTGGTTGAAAGTCTTCTATTTTAGATAAAGTAGTTCCTTGTACATCCTCCTTTGCTGCGTTAAGATGGTCCCCAAAATTAAGCCCACTGTTTTGGTTCTATCGGAATGTCTTAAAGGGTAACAGGAGGATGGAAAAAATAGGACAAGAAATGTTTTGTTGGAATGAAATCTCATTTTAATTCTCTTCCTCTACTTTCCCCCGTGCACACCCATTTCTTGGGAATTTCCTTGTAATTTGGTGAAGTAAAGTCATATGTCTTGCATATGTTCATAACACTAGGGAAATGTGAATTTATCAAGGGTAAGATTCTTAGCACCTTTTCTCCCTTTGAGCACAAAGGAGCCTATTCACAGGGCAAGACACAGTGTTAGTCATTGTGAATCAGACATAACTTGGCCCTGATAAACAAAAGATTTAATTTTTAAAATTTGTTTTGGTGATGGGGATTTTACCAAAATAAATGCAATTCCAAGGGAACTTCTATAGGAAAGGCTTTTGCATGCATTGAAACTATTGCTCTTGCTTCTTTAAATTTTTAAGAGGATCTTTAAAATATTTTGTACGTACTTAACATTTAAAAACTATGTGTACTCTTCTTGGCTTCAGTTAGCTTACTCCGTGCACAAAGTAGTGTGTGAGATGAGGATTTGAAGTATTTGAAAAGCAGTTCTTGATGAGTGTTTTTGAGTATGAAACTGTCTGTCTTTTATCTTTGATTCTGCCGGCTTGAACTGCCTTGTAGGCAGGTTTTTTTCCAGTGGATGTATGATAAACAGTAAATACTTCTTACCTGAGAGGTGGAGGCTCAAACATACTCTGAAAATGTCTTTGAAGTTGCTATATATCTCACCAAACAGCATCCAGCCAGCAATTGCAACGGATAAGTTTCCAAATATTTGATTCCCATTGTTCTTAGAAGATTGTTGCCTGTATTGTTGCATATTAAATATGGTTGGTTATTTTATTATTTCTCCTTTGGCTTGATGAAAGACTATTGAATTGTTTTGTATGATTCATGTGGATGACAGTTCTGCATCAAAAGCTGTTACTGAGCTCTGAAGTTCAAAAATTTAAAAGTTTGGAATTTCTCATGCCCCTGAAGGTTGCAGCAATGAGCATTGGGTTTTGCCACTTGAATACTCAGTGGTCTTATTTCAGAAATGCTGTTATGGAGAGGAAGAGAGGGGTGTTTTTTCACAGACACGTTAGCAATGCTTCTCAGAGGCTCAGCACTTTTACTCCTGGTGAGTGTGAGTCACTTCTCTTCCACCCACCATCTATAACCTCTGATAACTTTTCCTTTATATGGTATTTTGGATAAAGCTATCTTAATAACATCTAAATGCTTATCTATCTGGTTTAATTACAGGTTACTGTATTCTAGATGGAGAATTCTTATCAGAGATGCACATCTGCAATTTTTACTGTATTTCTGAAGTCTTGTGAAGGATTCCATTGCAGATAAGAATGTGGCTGAGCTGCTAAATTGGGTAGAACTCACACACAAATTTCTCAAAGTTTGTGTGCATTTAGACCAAGTGTTCTGTTTCAAGGGCACTTTCAATCATAAGCAACTCACTGGAAGATCAGCTATTCTTTACTGGATTTACATGGTTTAAGATGAGCTGTAACCAAAGTGAGATTAAACCTGTGGAGGAGGATTTGGAAATACAGGAAAGAATGTCAGGCTGACATTATTGAGGTAGAGTGTGTCCAACATCATGCTGGAAGCCACCTCCCAGTATTGCATAGAAAAGTTGGAACAGACTGAATATTTGCGCAGAGTATATTTTTTTTATATTATTACTCTAGATATTTAGAAGTTGGGGAAAGTAATGTGTTACTTAGTAGAGATTTCATCTCATATATGAATGTTGACCCAAATAATTTTCCTGTTCAAGTATTTGTCCACTCAGTCTCCAAATGTTAGCCATCAGGACAGGGAAAACAGTATAACAGAGATTTTTCATATGTTTTGTAAATTATCTCCTTCCAACATATCTCAGGATCGTGAGTTTCTCTGGATAAAATGAGTTTTGTAAGAAAGAAATTCATGCTGTTACAGTAATTACAGGTGGTAAAGTGAAAGATAAATGTATGTAATTCATAAAAAGCGTTTCTGGGAACCACATAACTAGTATTAGGCTAAATCTGTGTGAGAAGAAAAAGTACTATCTTTTTAATATACAGTCTCTTTTCAACATGAAAATACCTTGACAATTTTTTAATTTATTTCATTTAGGAGAAAGGGGCTGGTTCCTTGTCTTGGGAATGTTTCAATAGCTGACTCTGAATTAAACAGTGATTAAATCCTTAAGGCTTCTTTGTAACCTGATCCTGGTCCTTATCGTTGGAGCTGGAGATGGCTGTTACCCTGGTTTAAATCCAGAGAACTGCGATGCTACCTGGGTTGATAGAGTGCACCGGCATAAATGGAAGTAGATTCTGTCTGTTGCTTAATTGCAGTTCTGGAAGTTTGTAGTAAAACACTGAATCTAGGAACGTGCTTTGAATCCGAGAACCTGGATTCAGGTCTCTGCTCTGTTACGTGAGTTGAAGTGGAGAAATGAATTAAATTGTCATCTTCGGAGGTGTTTAGGCAGTTGAGTAGCTACGAGGATTTGATTCTTGATCATCCCTGTATTTGTTCTTCATCTGTTAAACTGATACATACATTTGCTCTTAGGAGGTTGCTTACTTGTACTTCTGTGAGGTTTCATCAAATGTTTTGTCCAGATAGGCTGGAAACTTTGAAAAGAGAGAGTTTGGAAGAAGAGCTTATGTTTAGAGTCACTGTTGAAAAAACAAACTGGTGTGAATTAAATGATTATCTGAAGGATGCCTGTGTCTTTTAAAAGGATTGGGCAATCCTGGTTAGTGAGACGTGGTAACTGGAGCAGCACAGACACCAGATTCTTGCGCCCAGCTGCCCTTCCCTTCCTTCCTAGCCTTGCCATGACTAATGTATAGCCTTTGGCTGGGATTCTGGAGTTTGGCTGCTTCTTGTTTGTATTTTGTGCCTACTTTAAAAGGTGCCTGGTCTAAAAATTAGGCCTCTTTCTGTAAAGAAAGAGGTTTGGGAGTATTTCTGAAAGCTTTCCTGATTAGCACGGCAGGCCATGTGGCGGTGACAGTATCCTGAGTTGCACTCGGGTTTTGTGTCCTGTTTATGAAATGAAACCCAAGACTTCAGACTTGCAGACTTGTTTGGAGAAGTCTCTGGAGAAGGGAGAATTATCTTGAAGGGCTGGTTGGGAAGGGAGGGATGGTGTTTTTGTGGATTGGACAAACAAAGTACCATGAATTTCTTGTCCTGGAGCCAAAAAGCAAGTGTCCCTGTGACGGTGTCTTTGCCAAATGAGAAAAATCCACTTCGATCAGGCTTTTAATAAATTCAAAACATGTTCTTTGGAGACCGATGACACACAGACTGATCCAGTGTAAGAAACTAGGAAATGCAGAGCTGCAAAAGTTATCAGGACTCTGAAGGGCAGGTGCTATGTGAGCCGTTACTGTTAGTTTTTACTTGATATTTTTTATGTAAAACTGACATGTCCTTGAGTCTACAGAGTAAACTGAAAGGGTTCTGTGTGCTAAATAAGAAAATTGTTAGCAGGTCTCGTTAATGCTAGCCAGGAAGCACACAGGCAAACAGGAAGCTTTAGCTATTGTTATTGTACAAATGCCCTTTACAAAATATTAGCAAAAGAAGCTTAATGTGTTTTCCACAAGAACAGGAGCCCTTCATAGTGTCTAACAGTATCTGCACAGTGAAGAAAAACTGCATTGTCCCTTTCCCACAGCTTTGACATACATTGAGGCATTGCATTTCAGAGACTTGCATTCAGATCTTCAAATATTTACTACTTTGATTATTTTATTTTTTTTTTTAAAGATGTTAGGGTTGTTAATTAGCTGTGACAGTATCTGGCCCTTAGTTTTCTATTGTGTTCATTTGCTGCTGAAAAAAAAAAAAAAGCCAACCAGGTCAGTATAGAAAAGGATTGGGGGCAGGCGCAGTAGTAGATGTATTACTGGCAACTTGCCACAGAGACAGTGAACTCTGAGCCAACCATGAAGTCATTTTGAACTCAGGGAGTCTCACTAATCCAAGGCAATGTGTCTTAATTTGACAAACCAAAGGCTGCTTGATAAGCAACCCCTGCTAGAAATGCTGTTAAACAGGGGGGGTGTGTGTTTGTAAGTTCAAATTGTGGACGAGAAATGTGGTGATATGAAAGGAATCGTCTTGTTTTCAGGTTCTTACTCCCCCAAGCCCAAAGGCAGGCTTGGCTCTGCTCTCCCCTGCAGTTCGGGCTGTGCAGTGGCTTGATGTGAAATTTGAGAAACATATGTAGTTTTCTATTTCAGGAAAATGATCTCAGGGATTGAATGTGTGTTTTGTTGGCTGTTAAGCTCTGATCTTGCCTAGTGTGGTAGTTTGAGAGTGTGTGTATATGCGAGTGTGTGTGTCTGTGTGATGGTTAAGACATTCTCCAGTGCTTGAAAAAAATAAATTAAAAAATCAGGGTTCATATATTCATTGCTGTTAAAGGTCTTCTTTCGTCAGTCTCAAAATGCAACATCCTACACCATAAGAAGCCTCTTAAATAAATATACAGTGTGCATCAGAAAATGGTTCTGTCTTTTATTTTTCCATAATAGTCATTAACATTTACTTGAGCTGATGAGTGGTACACACACAAAGTTTTCCACCAAACCAAAGGAGCTGTGTTTAAACAACCCTTTCATTGTTGATCCTGTGCAGAAGCAATATATATATGAACACTGTAATTATTAGCTTCTCTGAGGGTCAGATAATAATCTCCCTTAATAAAGTCTGTAAAGAGATGGCTAGGAGTCTCTGAGATCCAGCTTGCTGACGTGCAAACTAGTGGTGGGAATGGATAACTGTACTTAACTAAAGCTGGGGTGGGGGAGGAGGAGTATCGAAGGAGGTTGTGGTGTTACGGCCTTAAATTCTGAGGAAAGACAAGGCAGAAACCACAGAGGAGCTTGTTCTCTTTCAGTTCTCTTAATCTCTCTCTCTCTTTTTTTTTTTTGCTCTGAAGATGATACTTTTTGGGTTTCNTTTTTTTTAAATCATCTTGGTTCTCTTAGATACAGACTGGATGTTCAGGAGATGTATGTCTCTTTTGCCTTAGCTTCTGTGAAAGCCGTCAAGGATCAGACCCCTCATGGCACAAGGCACGTTATAAACAATCTGTTGTCTTCTTTGAACTCTTCCTTATGTGAAGTAAAGCCCCATGCAAAGCCCTTAGCCTTTGTAAGATTGGGTGTCTGTTCAGCAAGTGCTGTGTAACAGTTGCTTTCTTGCATAAATTTGGGCCAGATAAAAAAATAGCCAAGTTTATGAACTCCCGGGTCATTTTCAAACCCAGCAGTATTTCTCTGCACACATCTATAATGCATGCATTCACAGTAAATTCTTAAAATCCAGCCCCTGAAAACAATAACATTCCAGGAGTGTTCTCATCCAGTGAAGGAAAAGCAAGCTATGTAGCCTGAACTCTATGCATTGTGTGTGTACGTACGCTGTTTAAAAGTATTAAAACTCACTTAAAGTTCTTATTCCACAAGGCACTCTTTCTTCTTCTTTTTTTTTTTTAATTATTTTTAAAACTTTACTTTTCTGCAATATCTTGCATATGAAAGAGTCTTAATATATTCAGCCTTAAAATGCTCTTCTTAAGTAAGAAGATGACATTATTATTTTATGGATAGGAAAACAGCCGTGTAATTTGAAGGATAACGTTTTTCTAAGTGTTCAGCTGGGTGTCCAGCTTTCTGTCTAATTTGCAGTGAGAATAAGGTGTCCTATCCCATAGGCATTTTCACAGATCACGCTACAAATTCATTATTCTGGCCTGATTTTTCCTGCAGATTTCCCAAACTAGTGATTTTCACCACCAGAATGTTCCTCCTGTCCCTTTCAGTGTAATACATGGTTGTTACAACAGTCTTGGCCTGGAAGGCAGTTTACTTACACGATTGCTTTATTTTTGTTGGCTAGCTATCTAAATCTGTTTAATGTTAGTAACTTTCACTGGAAATTCTCATCGTGCTTGAGGATGACACTGATGGTGTCAGGCTTGATTTACATTATCTCTTTAAAGTAGCATTAGCTTACATAGGACTTTTTCTCTTATTTGTTTTAGCATTTGTATTATCCAGAGAGGAGCCTTTTAACTGTGAAATGTAAATACCCTGACAATGCAGACTTCAAAAGAAAATGATTCTTTATCCGTGGCCGTGATACCTATTTTGCCAACTCTGTAACCTTTAGGATAGTGTACTTTTATGCTTGACCTGTCATCTGCCTATAAAAATAACCTTAGATCAATGATACAGTGCTTTCAAGAATGTGTCTAAAGAAAGCAGGCGCTTCTACATATGTGTTCTGTCATTTCTTCGGTGTGGTAGACCATCTGCTGCTTTAACTATAAGCAAGATCTGGTTATTGATTTGGTGTAAGTGCTTGGCTATGACTCCTAGTTACATTGAGACAGTGACCACTTTTACTGGAGCTTGCAAACTGAAGTTGCTAGATAGCGGGCCCGATATATTAATATATAATGTGTTATATGAAATCACCAAGGATTTGTTTTTTCCTTCCCCTGTTCTTTACTACAGTGCCATTCCATTAAGCTCCTCATTAGATGAAAGGTTGTAATTCAGTCTTCAGTGGATGAAATGTATATGTACTTACGGAATCAAAGACATTCCAAGAACGGTTGTTTATTTTCTTAGTACCTTCTTTAATTAAATTTTGATGGTAGGATTCTGACCCTCTGATTCGAGAGAAACAGATGAAGCAGCAATGATTGCAGAGTGATGCAGCAAAGATGACTGAAGTTGTGCTTCTTGGTCTTCAGACACTACATGTATAGGAAGCTTAATTTTCTTGTGGGTAGAATAGTTGAAATTTCAGTTTCCACCATGGGTGTTAATTTAGAGTGAAGGGGAAGTTCTGTATTTCATATTTTACTGTTAGCCAGCTTCAGATAATGTTTGAATTACATATATATTTGGTTCAGATTGCTCACACTTGACGTTAAACTGCCCCTGGGGCTGCTAGTCTAAGTAAAAACTGTGCTTGGTCACTTTATTTTAGTTCAGATGCTCTATCTCAGATTTGTCAGCCTGACTTAGGGGCTTGCTGGTGTGCTGCAGTACAGATGTATCCTTGGACTCTCCTGAGTGGGGATCTGGAAACAAGCAGCATTCCTCAGCGATCCTGTCCCCGTGTTACCCGAGGGCTGCACTCAGCTGAGAGCTGTGCCTCTTCTGCCATCACTCCCAGGCTCCACGTGCCAGCGTCTGCTAGAGTAGAAGGGAGACTGTGGAAGGTGGCCGAGCAATTGCCTCTACTACCCCTGTGCAAGGCATTTTTCTCTAAGTAGGAAAGAAAGCCGAAAAACCCTTCAGACTGCAGAAGCTGATCAGGAAAAACTCATGTGATGATGTGCAAAGAGTGATATGCCTGTTAGATTCAAACCCACCCCCAAAACCCAGTTGTGTTTATGGGTATGCAGTACACATTGTTAGGATAAAGGAAATAACTCCAAACTTTTATTCAGTGTAGTTTGAAGCTTACGACTTGGGAAAATAGTCTCTTTCCAACTTCATTTTCCAAGGTGAGCTCTTTCTTCTGAGAGATGAGCCTGGGTCTGCACAATAAAGTCTTCTTATATTAGAAGTGATGAGTGGGGGAAAACATGCCACAATACACACAGAAAAGTATTTTCCTGTAGTTTCCATCTTCTTAGTTTCTCTCCATGAAACTATACTTGGGAGTTTCTCATGCTGATCTGTCATTGTATGTAAAATACCTAATACAGGCTTTTTTGAGGAAAAAAAAAACAATATTATGATATGGTTTTACTTTCAAGAACAAAAAAAGCATGTGCTTCCTGTCTTAATGGGAAAAGTAGGTGTGATGTGGTCCTTAGTTCCCTGAACACAGCATCTGTATGCAAGGTTAATGCCGCATAGTGCTTTCGTTTCCTTATAAAGATGGGACAAAGGGGAATGTGTAAGAGCATGATACACTGTTGACACCTCTTCTTAATATTTGTCCTATCCCCTGCTGTTCTGGCCCTCTCTGCTTTCATTCCCCAAGCTCTGTGGGCAAATGTGCAGTCTGGATTTGGAAAGAGCAATTGATGTAGTCTCTTTCAGGAACAGTATCTTTTATATGACGTATTGGGTAATGCTCGTCTATGATATATATAATTTGAATGTGTGTCTCAAAACCAAATTAGAGTTCTTTACTGTTCACCATGCCTCATGCTGGTGCCCCAGTAGCATCAGGCATGAATATAACATGAGAGCTGTCTGGAGGGATTCCTGTTTGTTTCAGACTCTCTGCTTTTGTATACTCTGTCCTGGAGCAACTCTTCATTTCGTGTATAAGAACAGTTCATAAACAGATGTTGAATCTCAACATGGTGCCTGAAATTTCCTGTTCTTTCTGACCTGCCTGTAACAACACAGACAATCCTTATTTACACGGGTTTGCTCCACTGGTAATCCATCTACATAAATTTCCTATTGGCTCTTTCTTTTTCAGGTTATGTCTCTTTAAATGTGGATCAAAGGAAAGTTATACCTGCTAAAAATGTTAAGAGTCAAGAAATTTCTAATTGCCTAACCTATCAAGAGAGATATTAAATAATTACCTGAAGTAGATGCTCATTTCCTTTGATACAAACAGAATAATAGGGAGAGAAACCAGGAGGGAGGATAAAAAAGAACAATGTCCAAAATGCCATAGCAGAAATTACCTTCCCGCTATGATAGCCGGTGTGCTGATGGAAATCACTTCAGGCTGGTCTCCAAGGCTTCATCCGCTATCTCATTTACTTATTGGTTTATCTGAAAGGGCCTCTGTTTGTGTGTGTGTATGTACACGTGTGCATAAAATAGGGAATACAATTTTACCTTATTAAATTTGAAACCCTGCTTGGAGGGATATTGCTCAAGAAAACCACATCAGGGCAAGCTTTTGAAAATGCAGACTGGTTTAGAGAAAGCATTTTAATATATTGAAGCCTCAAGCCATCTACCTCTCTGCTCCTGAGAGCTCCACCTGAAAACTTCCAGGGCTGAATAATTTAAGGTTTGGGGTTTTTAAATCTTTCTGCAAGAAATACTAGTCTGATGTTTTATTTTCTTAAAGTCTGAACTCCATATAACTTTTTTTCAGAACTGTTTATCCTCACTCCAGACATGAACCTTGGAAAGGTGGCAGAAAAAACAAACAGCTGCTGTGTTTTTGGGCAGTCTGCATTCCTTTAAACTCTCTGAGATCAGACTTGTGCTGAGATTTTCAAATTATTTGTCCTAGGGCTTAACCACTTTCACTCCTGCTTAAAAGCCAGTGAGTTTGCCATACCGGTGCTTGTGAGAGCTGTCATGCAGAGCCTTAATGATTCAAGAACTATGAATATATGATGTGTTCTTAGGGCTTTTTATTATTGTTTCGTTCCAATTTCATCTACCTCCCTAATCATCTTTCCAGTTTTGGACTCCAATCTTTTTTTAACTTCAGCATTTTGCTTAAGATATTCTAGGGAATTTTGTTTTCATTTTGGTTTTGGGGTAAATTTGATGCATATAAAAATGTTATTAATGGACCAAGGTGGAGGTAATAAAAAAGATTGTCACATTCCCAAGGTCCAGAATCGGAAATTGCCTTTTCCAAGCTTGGGTTTCTGTTCTTCACAAGGGGGAGATGGGAAGAAGAGCCATCAGCCCCTGGCAGTGTTTTCTGTCCTCTTTATAAGGTCTCCAAAATATGTTCTGTGGAGCTTGATGTAGGAGGTGGAAGGGTCAGAACAATGCAAGGCTTGTGTGGTGAACTACTAAAAGAGTATTTAATGGTCGGAGCCTTCATGTGGGTTTCCCTTTCAGAGAGACATGAAGGTCCTGCTTCTACTTGTGCCTCATAAGTAGCCTAAATCCCAAGCGTTTCTTGCAGTTCCCTCACTCCCCAATTCGTGAAACTTCTCTGAGGAAAGAGATTGGTTGTACCAGATCACTATTTTTGTGATATGAGTTAAATATATTGGGCAGGATGCTGAGACCCAATGTGTGTTTACTAGCAACTAGAGTTAATGGAAAAACAAAGCAGTCAATCCAATTCTGAAGGGCTTTTCAGTTAACCATGCTCATTCTTTTCTTTGGGCCTTTTTCCAGCAAAGCACTTAGGCACGTGCTTAAAGTTAAAGCATGTGCTTAAGTGCTTTGCTGGGCTGGGTCCTTTATTTGCTCTCCAGGCATGTTGGTATGAACAGGCTGTTGGTTATATGACTGTTGGCGGAACTGTTCTTCTTACACTGTTCATTTTTCTCCTGTGAACATTCTGTCCGTTTATGGCCCCAAAAAGATACTTTATGGATACAGTATGACACAGATAACCATTTGCAAATGGATTGTAGGCTATTGATTGAGATTAATTGGCACTGATTATGAAGAAATTTTCTATTTGAAAAAATCAACCTTAGTCCATGTAGAGAAGTTTTTGTCTGATGTCTCGTTGCAGTTGAGTAATCTGGCTGGCAGCACTTGTCTGGTGACAAGGGCATCTTCAGACAGTTAAGGTACCGGGGATTTAGCTCATGATATGACATGTTATTCCTGCTACTGCCTTTTAAATGGCACTTGCTGTTATTTTTTGATCTGCATCTAGATTTGTTTCTTTCTTTCTTTCTTTCTGGTTTTAATTACTGCAGTCCAGGGTTACATATTTCTGATTACTACAGAAATTACTACAGTCTTGAGCTGTCCCTCCTCCTCCTCCTCCTCATACCATCCATGGCAAGTCGGGACAGGAGACCTCTGGTCAGTTGAGACTTTAGGATTTCTTTCCGCATCTTGCAGCAGTGAAAGTTGGCCTTTCACCTGTAGAGCCATCTTAGAACATCAGTGAGTTAATTCTCTTGGTGCTTTTCTTTGTCAAGGTGCAAACCACTTTATACAAAGGAAAATGCCTTAATTGTGCAGCATGTACAGCCTGGTGTTGCTGACTTAATTGCTGGAGTTAGTAAGGACTATCTACATAGAATAAGTCAAGCACAATCCTGCAGTGGCTTATGCAAACAAGTGACTTACATAAATGCTCCAGTTGACGTCAAAGACACTATTCGTTTAGGTCAGGTTACTCACACCTACGTCTTTGTAGGACCAAGCTCATAGACAAATAGTAGCTTGCAAAGCTGTATTTAAAAAAAATGCATTCTTAATTTCTCTTACATACAAATGTATGGTGTTTCTTTGAAGAGTGATCTTTTTAATTCCACCAGTTCATTTGGGAAAACACATAAATGTGGAAATTCTTGCTTTTTTTTTCTTTGTAAAAATATAAAACATTGAAGAGGGAATAAAGCATTCTTTATTTTTTTAGGCACGTATCATAGCAATTTTAAATTGACTTTAGTCTATTCTTTTATGCTTGCAGCATTTACGAGTGTATTTTCTGCAAATGTTGCAGCATAATGCAAGTATCAAGAAAGGGAAAAACAAATATTTTAGTGTTGTTAGAACTGCATGAAAGGGTTCATTAGAGTTTAGAATAGTGGTAAACTCCACCCTTCTGGTTCAACCATCACCTTTTACAGTGTTTAGTGTAGGACAAGCTGGGGCATTACCCTCCTTACCTGGGAGGGTTAGCTCTGTCTCTGAGAGAGCTGCTGATGTTCATTCCCAGATGAAGTTGTTTTTAAGATTTAAATGAATGTAGAAAGCATTGATGTCCACTTTCCTTGTGTAACAGCCTAAAGCACATGAATTAGAAGGGTAACATCTTTCTTTTAGCCACCCGTCCAAGAACACATGGGTTGATTTGCTTGATTGTTACAGCAAGTCAACATGGAGGTTCATTTTGACCAGTCCCTTCTCTTTTACGGTGGCAGCAGTATTTGTTTCAGAGTTAAAAAAAGAGGGAGGAATCCTAAAATTAACTTCCTTCTGGGCATAGTTCTTTTAAATCATGCTCGGTTTATATTTAGAATCATAGAATCATCCAGGCCAGAAGGGACCTCCAAAGGTCATCTAGTCCAACCTCCCTGCAGTCGAAGGGACACCCTCAACTAGACCAAGTTGCCGAGGGCCTCATTGAGCCTCACCTTGAATATCTCCAGGGAAGGGGCCTCAACCACCTCCCTGGGCAACCTGTTCCAGTGGTCCACCACCTGAACTTATTTTCTTATATTTATATATAATTTCCTTCTATTACTTTTCTCTATTATTATGAGTGAGAGCAGTCTAGATATCTATATGATGTACTCCTTTTTTTCCTTTTTCTGTTAAGCTTTTGGTCCCAACAATACCCATACTCCTTTTCAGTTGCATAATGATTGCTTGAATAAATGTTTGCTGAATAAACGTATTGCTGTATTTTGAGGAATACACACCTGATTTATCCATTCTGTAGTCTTACTTATTTTCTCTATTGATCTCCCATTCCTCTCACTACTGATGTAAATAAGCTGGGTTTTTTAAATTCTTACTTTATGGAAATTTATGTGTGCTTTTACTCTCTTCTGTTATCTGTTTCACAACTCCTTGTGGTTCTACTTGTTGGGGTTTCCTTTGTTTGGTTTGTGAAATCACACAGCTATCCGAGTAATACTGTTGATCTTGCTTATTTGAGATTTGCTCAAAAATTTACCCTCTTGTTTACATGAATACAATTCCAAAGGACTGTAAACTCCAATAATTACTATTATTATTATTACTAAATACACTGTAGAAATAGGCACACTGATACTGTCATTTAAAAGATTACACTACAAGCATACGGTACAGTGTGTGATGTACATGGAATGAGCCATCTTGCTTTTACTTGGATTTAAATGCCTTGCCTTAAAATCTAACCAAAAATGTTTTTAAAAATTGATGCTAATGACTGTGAATTATGACCAAATATAACTGTTATTTAGGAATGACTTCAGTTTTTAAGAGTATACGTTGACTGAACTCATTCTTGTGATGGGAGGTAACGACACAGCTCATTGCCTGTGTAGGAATCTCTAACGTGCAGCTCTGATTCAGGTGCAGGCAGCAGCCGAATCCTGTCATCCCAGCTTGAGCAAGACTTGAAGGAGGTTTGCTTGAGTAAAGGAGGGCTCAGTATTGGAGTGTAGCATGTGAAGTTGGATCAGTCTGCATCAAAATGGAGTTATTAAAACTTTCTTTTATTACAGTTCTCTTGGCAATTTCCCTGCTTCTGTTCTGGTTCCACTTAGGCTTTGTCTGGCCCCAAGTGCATGACAGCCTAGGTGCCAGTGCAGCATTGTCTGACTAAGCTGGTAAAAGCTCCCATTAAATCAACTGACATTTCTTCGGGATTTTATACACACACGTGTTCAAGAGCTGTGCTGAATTAGCCGCTTGACAGTTCTGATGTTAGGAATAGATAGGTTATTTACTCATGAATTGGTCAAACATGTCTTTATAGTAAAATTGTGAAGAGAATTCTGGAGTAATAGTTCTTTCTCTCAAAATATCAATGCTAGGGTTGTGTGTCTTTTGTTTTTGTTTTTGTTTTTTTTTTTTCTCACCATTCTAATTCCACTAAATTATATGAAAACAGCATAAACCACGTGATGAAGTGTAACATTGCTCATGTGGAGGTTTGCTGTCCTAGTCAGTGCATGGAGTGTCAGTATCCACGTGGCTGCTGGCCAGATGTTGCCCTCAACATTGTGCCACGCTTTCTTAACCACTGGAAAAGTCCACAGTACTTCCCAAGTCTTTGTGCTCCCTAGACATGGATGTTGGCGCTGCATCTCCCATGTCTACTTTTCATGCAATAGAAGGATAAAGTGTCATGAAGGTAATAATGGCAATCTTCCCCCAGCCAGCTGATGCCAACCCTCTGGAATAATAGAGTTGAATATAATACAGCTAAGAGATGTGAGGGTACATGGCGGGGAGCTGAAGCACCAACTGGTAGTGCCAGATGTGTTAGGTGATGCACACGTGGATGTGAGCTGTGGTGTGTTACCATTATTGTGCTGGGAGAAATTTATGTTGCTGAAGGAAGTAATTTCACTCGATCAAAAGCCATGGTGAGAGAGCTTGCCTGAAACCCAGTTTTCTTTTTCTCAGTTGCTTAATCATTTGACTGACTTCATTGAGTGTTTGGTGTAGCCCTGTACTATGATAAATTTGCTCAAGTTTATGCTTCCAGAGGAAAGCTGTACTTTGGCTCTCTGTACCGATACTTTCAGTTTTAATTGTGTAATAGTTTTAACTGCCTGAAGAAGGTAACAGGAGTAATACGGTTTTTTAAATACAAACTCTTAATTAAAATAGATATTTGACTTCCTATTGCAGAGTGGTTTCCTTGAAATACTGAGCTTGAAAGGGTATATTTTTCTGAATAAACTGAAGTGAAACACTGCTGATGTTGCATAATGGCAGGGAGGTATGTCCAGAGGGCAGGCTACTGGACTGGAGCAGCTAGATACATGGGCTTTATTTCCAGTTTTGCTTTTAATTTGCTTTGTTGGTTTTGGATTATTTTTATAACCTCTGCTCTGCTTATTAAGCTTTTAAAACTCACAGTGGCAAAGAAATTCAATTTTATATGTATGTGTACTCTTCTTCTTGCTGTCATATTTAAATATTTAGACTGTAGCTGTGCATAAGAAGATTTTTCATACGTTCAGCACCATAGTGTCTGACTGGTGTCTTTCTGCCTGGGTCTCTACACGGAGTCTCTGGAGTTCAAGATACAATTCAGGGGTCTGAATGAGGTTTACTCTTTCACCCTTGGCCAAGTCACTCAGGTTTTTTTGCTTCTGTTTGCCATCTTTTAAGGGAATGGATTAATATTTCCTATCCCACATGCTATGTCTGATTTGTCTAGACAATACATTTTTGTGTCTAGGACTGTGTCTCATTATGTGTTTTTCAACAATGCTGAAGACAATGGGCTTGAATCTTGGTTGGGTGTCTGTAATATAATACAGAACAAAATTAATAAAAAAAGCAAGCAGTCTGCTGACTGTTTGCTTCCCCTGGCCTCATGACGTGGTGAGGCGTATGTGGGTGGGGATAAAACACTCTTCTTTTGTACTTTCTGGTCCAACTCAACATGTTTAGTTAAATGCATCCCTGGTATGAATCCACTGAAATCATTGGATGTACACAAGGGATTAATCTGACTCGGTATGTTGCACTTGAGATGGGTGTTTCCCTTCAGATGTGATGATATAACTTCTAGGAATACTGAATTTAATAGTCTAAGCCTTTAAATCTTTTGATAGCTTGCTCCTAAAGAGAAACACACCTTTTTTTTTTTTTTTTTTTTTTAAAAAAAAAAAAGGACTTTGCTACAAATACTAAAAGAAATATAGTCAGTTGGTATGATTTACCTTTTATTGCGTGTCTTTTTTAACATGTGTAATATTTGATGCATCTGTTTGTATTTTTTAAAAGACATGTTTAAATAGATGATAGCAAACAGCTACAGACAGGTACATTCTGTCAAGCCAAAGCAAATATCTGTAGGTGTATAAATATGTGTGTGTATTTACGAGAAAGTAAAACATGCCAGTTTCCATACAGTATTTATATATCAAATGCATACTTTCACATCACTGGCAAGATGTACAAAAGTTACATTTTTAAGGTGCCTTATCCAAGACAGCATTTTATTTATGTGGGTTGACCCTTAGATCGATGTCACAGGAGTGGTTTTCCCAACAGTCTGTCATTAAGTTCGAGGTGTATCTGTATAATACAACATCAGTCTCAAACCTCTCCTGGAGTACAGGAAACATCCACAATTTACACTTCTCAAGAGACTTCTGTGCTTATTGTGGTGGTAATTGGAGATCACTATTAACTCTGGTTGGGGTGGGCAGGAGGTTGATACCAGAGTTTAAAGCACTTTGCTGCTTTGAAACCTCGTGCTTCTGTGTAGTCTTTGAAAATGATCCTGTTGTTCTTTTTTTTTATTTCAAAGTGGCACCCAGGGTTTAAATATAACATGGAATCTTGTCAGGGAGTGGTGGTAATCAGAGGAGATAAATTATAGATGTGAGTGTAGAAAATTGTAAATATGGATTGTGTTTTTCATGCAATAAAATCTATCCCTTTAAGTAAGCAACATAGTTCCTTAGAAAAATCTGTCATTTAAAAAGCAAGCAAAAAAATTCCTAAGTGTTACAGCATGAACACCAAATTCTAGAGTGAGGTTTGAGTTAATGACTCCTTTTACCCCTTTCCAGGAATAAATTTAACTTTTTGATTTACCAATTGAAAGACTTTCCTGCTCATTGACAGCTGCTGAGGTCATGCATGGTGGTGTATGTGCAGAGGAGTCAAGAGTTCTGCTTCTGTGTGCTATATCCTGACAAAAGGCCTTAAAACTCATGGTAGTAAGTCTACCTTGAAGTTTCATCTCTTGTGGAGGTCCTGGAAATAATCTGCAAGGATTCCACGTTATGGTTGTACAAGTAATTTTTTTCTTATATTTTCTTCCCAGATACTGTTGAGAACTTGTATAATGCTGAGGTGGTGGTGGCCAGCGGGTGGGCATGTGGACAATATCTGTGAAACGTGATTAGTCATTGCTTTTCTTCACGTGGTACAGCTTTTGCTGGAGTTGGAGCTCAGCTTTCTGCATGAGAAAATGAGTCGTGGCCATATCTGGCTGTTTTGCCTGCCTTGGGACAGCTGCCCTTTGAAGCAGAGGGATCCTTTTTGTGTTTGGGTCTGTAGCATGGGTTTCCCTGAGCAGTGGTGAAGCCTGATCTAATGCCTCGTCAGTTCAAAAGAGAAACTCTCCATTTCGCCTCAGTGTAAACCAGACAAACCCCGGTAGCGCTTATGGCCTCCTGCATTTTCTTGTCTGATAAAAATTGTTTGAAGTACTGGTCTAATAGCTACATCTGTTGGTCAGAGATTTGGTGGATGCCAGTCCTTCAAGGACTGTGATGTAGCTGCAGTTCCCTAAGAGCCTTCCTCTTACCATTCCTCTTTCATTGACCGTGCTTTGGCAGGGAGATTTATGGCAGAGGAAGGGAGACCTGGTTTACATTTTTAAATAAAAGTTGTGTCACCAGGCCAGTGAAACTCCTAACTTCCCAGATTTGAGGCCAACAGTACTGCTGAATACAAGTTCACAGATTTTTAAATCAAAATTTAGTCTTGTTGCTTGTGAATGAGTCTTTTAGGACCATACAAGTTCACTGAGTGTTGGAAAAAATGGAGAGAACAGTGTGTCTTAAATTGCAAACAAATACTTTAAACACAGATACTAATAGTCAAGTATCAGTATCATTAGCTTCAATGTATCCACGAAGCTCTCTGTCATCTTCTGTTCATTGTTCTTTGGGTTGGGAATGTGGATTTGGTATCTTCTACCGAACTTCTAATGTTGCAGTCAAAAAGATATCTTTTCTACTAAAACTTCATATTTTGACACTCAGGAGCTAGATTCTGAGACTCGGTTTTCCTCGTGGTGACTTCAATACTGAAGATCTTTAAAAAAGAGACAATGAAGACTTAAAAGAAAAATACAGTAAAAAGGAACATGCAAATAATTTTTAGAACATGAACCCTTGAAGGCTGAAATCTGGGCTGTCATCCTATTTCACGTGTGCAAGATGACAAAATTGCCATTGATCTAATACTAACAAATACTGGCTTTTCATTGCATCACACAGAAGGAAAGGAATTCTGCCTGGAGTTTTATACCTATAATTATATATATTATAGATCTAAGTTTTTCTGTGCCATTTTAATGAAGGTTTCAAAGTGGAGAAAAAGCTTTGATTTTGCTGTGGTATATAGCTTTTTTCAAAAATCTAAACGGCAGTCAGACTGCTTTTTTATTTATGACAAATGCAAGTGTTCTCCAGCGCATAGAAAGGATGAAGCTCGTACAGCAGCTAACGCTGATTTCCGTAATTTCCTCCCTACCTTTATTGCCTGGGTTTAAGTCCTCAGACATGCAAAGACTGAAAGTCAGGGCCTCTGATTGCAACTTCTACGTGTCTGCTAGATGTCCCTAACAGGCCTCCCCACCTGTCTTTTTTTTTTTTTTTTTTTGGCACATTTAATATTTTGTTAGGAGAAGAAACCCCTTTTTTTAGGCAAGAGTCATATTGCAGCGCTGCACTAAGACAGTGGGTTTGGGCAGGCAGGAACTGCATAGGCTTTGGGTCAAAGGCAATAATAATAAAAAGCGGTGTGTTGTAAATATTAGGAACGTGGGATTTGCAGGATTGGGTGGACGGAACAGACCCTGACATGTTTTGGTTTGTGTACCTGCAATTAAAGAGCTGTTGAGTAGGTGAAATGAGTAAAATGCAGAGAGCGTATGTGAAATGGAGCACACCCAGACTTACTTGGCCCTGTGGTTTAAAACCAATCTGCCTGTGAGATCGACTGTAGTAACTGAGTGACAACAGGTGCAGCTCTTCTTACACCGCTGTGAACTCAACCCAGTGCTCTTTGATTCTCATTACCAAATGCTTAACTTGGGCAGCATCTCAAGCACTTTATACGTTTCAAAGCTAAATGACGAGGTGTCACTTGCCTTTTTTGTTTTTCTCTCCCGTTACCTGAGAAGTATTCCCTCAGGACAAATTGCCGCCTTCTTTTCCCGTTTCACCCAAAGCATCCCAAATACACCAGGCAGGCAGAGATGTTGGTGTGACAGCTATAAATAACAGAAGCGTTTGAGGATCTCAGAATCTGGTTCTATTTCAAAGGTCAAGTATTAATGTCTATAGCATTAGCCATAATGGAGCAGAGAATAATTACGTTTCCTATTGCTCCGTGATAACCTCTGCTGTTTTTTCAGGCTCTTGCAGTACCAATGCCCAGTTCTGTTTAATATAAAGTTTGGATGCTGGGAGTATGTTTGCCGTGTCTTAATTTTGTTTTTTGTCTGGAACGGTTTTTCCAAAACCACAGGCAGATCTGTGACTGCGTTAGAGCGGTGAATTGCTCGACTTTGTATAAAGCCTTGAGACTGTGGGGTGCATAATTTTGGAGGACGTGGACAGCCTGGTCCAGATGTCAATTTGTGGAGATGCCTTTTTTCTTGAGGCTGTTGGATGCAAGTAGGATCCTATAGTTTTTTGTAGACTGGAATTTGCAAGAAGTTCTAGACATAATCATGTTCCTGTTGAAAATCTGGTTTAAATAAAATAAAAGTTTTCCATGCAAAAGGGTTGTTTTTTTCAGTAGGAGTATTCTAAGCAAAACTTTTTGTTCTGAACAGAGAAGGGAAATCTTTCATTTCATTTCATTGTATTGGGAATAAGCTTGAGGAACAGAGTCTTCAAATTCATGGTATTTCAGCCTAGCTAAATATGGCCTGTGCTTCTGAGGGGTACTGCACCACAAATTCTCAATCCCTGCACTAGATCAGGCAGCCAAGAGAGGACTGTTGCCTAGATGATTGCCTGTTAACTCAGCACCTTTGAACTCAGTTGGTCCTTGTAGTAAAATAAGGGGAGCATTCGCTACTATCCATCTAGTTCATCCAGCTTCAGCTTGTTCAAGTTGTGGCCAAATAATTGAGGCAGTACTGCCAAAAAGTTCAGAAAAAAAGGAATATACTACAGTGAATATCAGTACGGTTTCTGTTTAATGTCTGCCCTTCGTCTCATAAAATTTAGGAGCTGCTGTGAAATACAAGATTTACTAATAGTTGAAGCTTTCTCTGAGGTGCGATGATTTGATTCCTCAGCTTCCTCTTTGCTGTTATGTCTTTCTGGATAGACTTTTTCCAAGTTAGGAGTTGTGCTATTACTTTCTCAGGGTGATACTCTGGAGGAGAATTTCTGAGCGATTTCCCGTGAAGCTAATATGTATCTATGCCATGGATATTCAATAGTGAAAAACAATGAACAAACTGGCCTCTCTGACATGTGCTTGCAGCTCTCCAGCATACACAAATTGAGCATCTGAGTGTAATTACTAGAGCACATCATCAAGGCAGGGATTTGAGTTCAACACATCCAGGTTCTTTTGAAGCATGTAGTGAAGTTAATCTGTCATTGTGGCTTCTTAAAGAAATCCTTGTTTTCTTCAACTATTATCTAAGAGACCACAGTGCCTTTCTGCAGTATAATACTTTCTCTTAGATATTAATGATTTGTAAAAGCTATATTGTTCAATTCAACACCTACTTTTTATGAGGCGATTGAGTAGTGGCAAGGGTGGAATAAGGAACTTATATCCCGAGGGACTGTAAATGCTTGGACTGCTTTTACAACAAGTATTTTGAGGTTGTTGTGGCCATGAAAATAAAAATCTACCAACATCTCTGAAGAATAGCCACAAGCAGGTTGAAAGCCTGCAGGTAAGAATAAGAGACTAAGGCAGCAAAGGGAACATTGTGGTTGGTCTCTGCTACAGGCCACCTGATACAAGGGGAGCCTGTTGATGATGCCTTCTTACTCTGGCAACAGGAGGCATCACACTCAAAGGCTCTTGTCCTGCTGGAGGGCTTCAACCATTCTGATACCTGCTGGAGAAGTATCACAGTGAGCTGTAGGCAATCTAGCAAACTCTTAGAGTGCATTGAAGAGAACTTCTTAAGCCATGTAATACACAGTGCCACCAGGAAAGGATGTGATAGTGGACCCGATAGTCACCAGTGCAAGTGAGCTAACTGATGAGGTCAAGAGTGTAGGCAGACTGGGCTGCAGGAAGAAATTTTTACAATAAGGGTGGCAAAACACTGGCCCAGGTTGCCCAGAGAAGCCTCATCCCTGGAAACAGTAAAGGCCACGTTGATGGGGCTCTGAGCAGCCCCATCAAGTTGGTTGTCCCAGCTCATTGCAGGGGGGGTTGGACTAGATGACTAGATGACCTATAAAGGTCTCTTTCAACCTAAATTCCTCTATGATAACGGGTCAGCGTTCTAGTGCAGATTTGACATTGGTCTTCATATCAGAAGCTTCTAATTACAGATTCCACCAGTTAATTGATGAGGGAAGAGGTGTCCTTCCCAGTTCATGTTTTCTATGTTGTATTCAGAATTCAACCAGGAGTCATCTACTTATCCTTTTTCTTCACTGCATTTATGAACTTACACAAGTAGGGTGAAAATGCTGACAGCCTCATTGCTGTTTCATACTAGAGTATGTTCAGCCCAGCAATAGCCAGGAAGAGAGCTCCCATGTGCTGGAATTTGGTGTATTGGCAAATTGGTACACTGGTCTGTCCCTTTCAGGGTTTCAGGGGACCTGTATAGGGTGAGCTGTAGGGAGAGTTGCCCCCTGTTTAAAACATGCTCTTTGGAGCCCAGCGAAGCTGCTCCACTTTTTTTGGGGGGTAAGTAAGGAGACCCAGTGGGAGTTGCTTTGGAATCTTTGAAAGTGAGGAGCCATGGCATTGAGCTCTCATCCTTGGAGCATTTTTCAGGGCGTAGCAATAGTTCATAGCATTGATCTAATTAGAAAAATGCATGTTCAGTTCTGATGATAATTTGTTGTGATTTGGTATTTACCATATTTGGGAAAACTTGATGCATTGTTGTTTGGCTTCCTATGTCTAAAGTGATGAAATGATCTTTATTTCAAATACCCTGTTTTTATTTTTTGTTTTAATGAGAGGTCTGAGCTAATTTGGGGAAAATGTTTATTTTTTCCTGGTATTTTCTTTAGCGTAGAATTTATTTATTCACCCAGTTTTTGTCAAAGGTCCTAATTAGATCTCTGTGTCTGGCTTTTAAATCCTTGGAAACTGGAATTTCTTATATCAACATTGTTATTGCTGTAGTTACAGGTCATGTGCTTTGCTGTTTTCAAACCAGACACTGAATTGTAATTGTCTGATATATACTTAAAACTGTTTAAGAAAAAAAAAAAAGGGGCTATATATCAAGAGTGTTTGAAGAGTAACCCTGAAATAATCTCTATAACTATTTATAAGGATATGAGTAATTATATCTATTTCTTTTTTTTTTTCCCAAGAAAGTGTAATGTTAATAAATTCTTTCATTGCAAAAAGCAAACAATGCACCTTTATAAACAGTGGGGGTTGAAATGAACATCACGAGTCCTCTGGTTGTAAAAACACAGTCATTCCAAAAGAGCAGAATGAAGTGAAACATGATGCATTTAAAATATACAGTTCTGTCCTGGATGAGAAAATGGGAGTAAGGGAGTCCATATAATTATCTTATCTTCTGCTCGGTGTCACATAAGAGGATGTACACTGAGAATCCTGCCCTCACTTGTATATCCTTGGTTCTCGTAAATCCCCCAAACATGGTGAGTTCAGGTTCCAGGCAGTTTTCCAGCTGTGTGGAAAGGCTCTTCCTGTTCTTTTTGGGGCTTTATTGTGGGCGCAGTATCACTGTCTAGAAGCCTGCGCTTTGATTTGTTGATAGTAAATACAAGTTGCTTCTCTTTTTCTGTTCTGTTTGCTGATTTCTTTACTAGTTTCTGTGACTGTGTTATAATGGAGGAGAGGCAATCACTTTTGCTTTCTTTCTTGGATATTTCTATATAAATGATTGGGAACCTATGACAGGGATGCTTGTCAAGCTTGACAGCCACAGAATCGGTTCCCTTGGCCTCTCTTGAAAAAGACCAGACCCTGTATTATTTCCTCTGTGCTGTTTGCTGCAACTGTAAAAGAAGCAGCTCTGCTTTGCCTAGGTAGGAAAAGTGCAATGGGATCTGTACTGGCAGCAAGTATTTCATGAGAAGTTTTGTCTCTCCTTTTGACTGAATACTTAGTGTTTTGAGTCTCTGGCTGGGTTTGAGTGTGTTTTATAGGCACAGGTTGTAGGTGCTGATACGTGTGACATTCGCTGGGACATCTCATGGCATCTGGCTGACAGCTGTGTTGCTCTCATTTTTAAGTTTCCTGAAGGTAGCAGTCTCCTTTCTTGGGTCAGTAATTGTACCTTGCTGTGGATGGCAGGGTCATTGTCCAGAGCTGGTTTTCCTAGGCGTTACGGTAAAGTAAGTTACAATATGTAACTCGTTAAGTCTTTTAATTAATACTCCTTATCTAGGTCCCTAGGTAGCTCACTTGGATGAAAGGGAGGGTTTACTTCAAAACTATTTTTTCATAAGCAGGAATTTTATTTGGATTTTACTTTGGCAGAACTGCAAGAAAAAGTCAAATGCCTCAGTAAAATTCAGTTTGCTTTGAAGATACATGTTCAAATTGTAAGATGCTAATAAAAAGAACATATGTGAAAGCACACATTGGCTGAAAATGAGTCACAAATAATTAAAAAAAATATTCATCTATGAAAGGGTTTTCTCCTTGAGAAAGTTATGGTGTGGTGTTTTTACAGAATCACCTAGGTTGGAAGGGACCTCTTAAGATCATCTAGTCCAAGTTTATGATCATCTAGTCTCAGTTTTGCTGAGATGCATCCGAGACATCTTGCACTTGATGGTACAGTACTGTTTTCAAGACTACAGGCAGCTGAGATTTTCAGTAGTATTTAGCATTTTTAATACCTTTTAGTTTATTGATTTTTTTTTTAAGCACAATTAAATACTGATCTTCTGAGATGGTTCTTAGTGTTCAGACAGAAAACAGTCTGTGTAACTCCAAACCTTCAGGAGCATTGTTCGGATTTTGGGGGGGGATGAGAGGTTGAGGATCACTTTAGGAGAAAAACATTCTATTTGCTGTGACAGACACTTAGAATCATATAATGGTTAGAGTTGGAAGGGACCTCAGAGGTCATCGAGTTCCAACCCCACCTGAGGTTCCAACCCAACCTGGTGGGCAGGGACACCTCCCACCAGACCAGGATGCTCAAAGCCCCATCCAGCCTGGCCTTGAACACCTCCAGGGATGGGGCATCCAGAACTTCTCAGGGCAACTTTGGCAAGTTCTCATGTCTTTAGCTAGTATTCTGCTCCTGCAGTCTGCCCTTGTGATGCTGTACTGTCACAGTGAAGTTCAGCATCAGTTTATCTGTCAAAAGCTTAATATTGCCCTCAGCTGTGCCATGGCTAATGCTGCTTCAGTGTCACTGAATTGTCATCAGCTTCTGCTGAAATACTGGTCTAATGATGAGTACTTGAACATGTGCTGTACAGAGGCTCTGGCTGTTGGATGAGATTTTGCTTGTACACATTCACCTGATAAAGACATTTTGTACCTGCAGGTACCGAAGTAGTGCTGTTTAACCTAATTATCAGTGCATACGTAATCTCCTGTATATTGTAATTCAGCTTGACCATAAGTAATAGAAAGTTTTTCTAAGGCCTTACTGTGTGCAAAACATTTCTATTTAATTTCAGCCTGGAAAAGCAGAAATCTTTCTGTGAGCTGCTCGTTAAAGAGCTGTTATGTTCGTGCTGTGCTTGTCTTCTAGGCATATGGATGGCCTGTTATTTGACTGATTTATGCAGTGCAGTGGCCAGCCCAGGAGTTGTTTCAGCACAGAAGAATCTTAAACATAAGGTCCTTTTAAGGTGTCTCAAGACGTGCACTCCAAACAGTAATCAATTTTTTATTTTTTTTTTTTAATGTTAGCATTATGCTTGGAATATTAGAGCAGCGAATGAAGAGATCATAGAATGTTTGCAGAATAATATGGGGTTGGAAGGGACCTGTGGAGATCATCTAGTACCCCTGGCAGAGCAGGGATCATTTTGCACAAATTTCTTTATAGTCACAAATTTAAAATCCAATGTATTCATTTGCCTGATTCTGTGTCTGTATCGTCTCTTTAGGTCCCTCTGTACGGTAGTGTGCAAGTGGACGTACACTTCAGACGGAGGTTGGGACGACAGTTTCTGGAAAATGGTCGGTTTGGAAGATTTGGTCAAGGATAAGTATGAAAAAATAGGTAACTCTGGGGCCTGTTTTGTGTTACATCTACATGTATACATTAAAAAGTTATATATAAAAAGATTTATACAGATTTATATAGAAAAATCTTTTGCGGTATTGTTGTGAACGTCAGCAGAAGTGTAGCAGGACTTGATGAAGTTTCAGATAGGTTGATGACAAGTTTGGATGCCTTTCCTAAGTATACTTTTTACTTGGCATTTTCATCAAAAGCCGTGTTTTGGTTTTATCCTTTCTGCTTTTCTGAAGGGCCTCACTGAGCTTTTCTACTGCTGAGTCTCAACAACAGAGCGGTAAATGGGGCGCCTCAGCAGTTGATTACATGAAGGAAGCACCTGATATGGTTATATTGGATGGCTGGTCCCAGCCTAATGATTCATAACTGTTACTGATAGCATGTTTTGCGACTTATACCAATCTCTTTTAATTCTGAAAAAGAAGTGCTACTTCTCCTTGTTATTATCTTTGTACTGCTTTTTTCACTCTCTTAGAGCCCTAACTTTAATTAGAATGGTAGCCTTGCTAATAGCAATTCCTACAGCAGATATTCATTAAAAGTCCATAATGTTAATATACCAGAAAATTTCCAGGATAACTTTATTAGACTTTCCCTGTTAAGTAAATGGACTTTTAATGGATGTCCTAAGCAGACATGTCATTAACAAGAATATTACCAGACATGAATTAAAATATGCTCGTTCATCAAAGTTAATTATCTGAAATTTCCTTTTTTTTTTTTTTTTTTTTTTTTATGTCTAGCACTTTGAACAAGTTTGTACAGCAATTGAAATGCAGCAACATGAAGTGGAAATGGCATAGGGAGGACTGTAGTGAAATGAAATCTATAAAATTTTCTGATCATCACAAAATATACTAGAAGTCATTTTCAAGTTATCAGAAAATTGTAGTTGAAAGCTTCTTTGAATAGATTTCAGCTTTTCCACCTACAACTGAAACTGCTTATGCAAAGGTATAAAACCTACTAGGAGCATTAGGCTTTTAGCTTCCTGAGGTTTTACTTTGAATAGAATTCTTACAACATCTATCACGGGTGGCTTCTAGCAAATCTTCAACAAGTTAAAATAAGACTTGCAATAAATACATGTTTTTACCAGAAAATTGAACATCTCGGCAGCTGGTGGTCTCATGGAAGAGTATTTTAAAAATAAATTATTGATGAAGTGTAAGCTAAGGCTTTAATACAATATTTATGCAATGCATTTCAAGGACAATGCAAAGCAATTTGCCATTTTAAGTAACTAAACATACATGTTTCAAATGATAAAGTAGCCATTAATAAAAAGGGCCTTTTGTTGTGGTGGAAGCCTTATAAAACTAATCTGTATATGGCTCAACATTTAGCAAGACAAAATTCATTGATATCCAATATCAGGCTTACAGGTAGAATGTGTATTTCCATGACCATTAGACTGAGAGAGCTGGGACTCTTTAGCCTGGAGAAGAGGAGGCTGAGGGGAGACCTTATTAATGCTTACAAGTATCTGAAGGGTGGGTTGACGGGGGATGGAGCTGGACTATTTTAAGTGGTCCCTTCCAACTCCGATGATCCCATTCCATGATTTGTCTAACCTTGTTTTTTTTGAAAACGGGAGGTTTTACGTTCATTATATTTAACTTTGTGATAAAAACACCCAAAAAGCAGGACAATGACCTTCATTCTTGTGTCTTTGAAGAAGTAAGGAGCTGTGCACAGATGTGGAAATCGGGTGGCAACTATTTCTTCATTCCTTTGAGTTCATCTTCTAAACTGTACCTGTTGAACTCTTTTAGAAGGGTTTAGCTTCAGAAGGAGACAAAAAGACACCGAAACAAAGCAACTCAGTCCCTGTCCAGAAGCTACTCAGTAATGTTGAGGTGTGTGTTGTGTGCTGTGGAAGTGCTTTGCTTTCTGCCACCCCTAATCTTAGCAGTGTCCCTTTCCACGGGAAAATGGCAATGGAAACATTGTTCCAATGGAAGTTTGGGGGGGGTTGCTTGTTTTAATGACTGTTCAGTGCTGTTGGACTTGCAAAGAACACTTTGAATAAGCTCAGCCTTCATTTTCTTAATTATATAAATCAGGACAGTGTTGATCCACCTACCGAGAAAGTGACATTCAGTCACTGAAGCAACACTAGTGAAACTGCAGCTGGAGTGGTCTTGTGTCGTGGAAGACTCCTTCCTACCAGCTCCCAAGGTGTCGGCGTTGGTGGTGAGGAACCATCGCTGTGTAGACCTCCACAGGAGTCCACAAATGCTTCACTGAGCACAACGAGCACAGGATCACACCTTGCACACACTCGACTTAAGCTGTATTTGTAATATTGCTTCAGGGTGCTCTGCCATAAGTGAAAAGTCTATGTTACCATTAAATTCAGCACGTTATATAAAAGGAAGGCAATTTGTTTAAGTAAGTCCTGTGGACAAACAGTCAGAGCGTGCGTTTCCAGGAGGCACATCGTAGTGTGCTAGGGCTGACAGGAAAGAATTTGAAGCAGTACATTTAGCTGGTTTCGCAGATTAAGGAACTCAAAACTGCCAGATAACGTAGGTAGGAGGAACAGGTTGAAGAAAGTTTGTACATGGTCAAAACCTCTTCCTAAAATGAAAACAAAATGAAAAACCTGACAAGTCTGAAGTAATTCTAGTGGAATTTCCTTTTCTGTCCTCAAGCTTGTCCAAGTCCATGCTCTCAAGGTTTGTTTAGCTCAAATACAAGGATTTATTTTAATGCCTGCACGTTCCCTTTTTCAAGAGAGATAATAGTAATTTTCTCATATATCTCTCCTAAAAGTTTAGTAGGCTCTGAATCATCGTTGCTTTCTAAATAAAGCAAAATTTTGCAAGATAAAATTAGCAACATTTTCTTACTGTAATAAAAGTAAATACTTAGTTTACCAGCTTAAAATAGGCAGAAAAGCTATGTGATTTTTTTTTAATCTCTAGTGAAATCACTACTGTTTCCAGTCAGAGGGAACTGTAAATGAATAGTTATGATTAGACTTTTTTTTTTAAAGTCGCTTTAACTTTCATTACACTAGAAATATTTGTGGAAATTACCTGAGACCAACTACTTTAATGGGCTTATTTCTTTATTCTGATAACTACACTTTTAAACATCACTTTTAAAATGTCTTGCCCTTCAAAATATATATTTACTGTAATCAGAGTGGTACTTGTGGTTCCAGGTAGTACGTTTCACTTAGTTTCAGTTTAACTTAATGTATGACCTTGTTGATAAGGGAGACCCTCACATCTGACCTTTAGCATCTTCCACAAACCTTTCCCACATCAAGGCATGGGTTCACATGTGAAAATTCCCAGGCCCTTGACATTTCGCATTTCTCAGAGCAGGCTAATCTTTCGGGGAATCCACATAAGAGGTTGTTTGTGGTCCCTTTCTGTACATCCTGAATTTACTGATCGTGTTTGTGGAGGTAAAGAGTGTTATCTGGAGATACTACAAAATTTATTGATCCCATTAATTTGCCCACCCAGAGAGTAGAAGATGGCTTGTATTCAAAACCACTGTCAAAGTGTTGTGTGCTACAGGCATTAGCATTTTTCTGCTGTGGTGAAAGCACACGATGAGTATCTCTTTGTGGTATTATAAAACCTAGAAAGACATTAACAATTCCGTTAAAATTTCATGTACTATAGACCTCTTAGGGTACTGAAGCGTGTATTCCATTTGGAGGAAAATGCCTGATAAATTTTCACCACAGCCTTCTACTTCAGGGGCTACTTAAGGGACCAAATAATGATTTTTTATGCAATGGTAATATTTTATGCCAGGTCTTCTTTTGGTTGAAGATGGTGCTGTTTTCTGAGAGCGCAATGCAGGTATTGCAGAGCAGGTTTTATTTTTCTTGTAACTCGTGTGTTGAAGGCTAAAACGCTGTCTTTTGCAAAGAGGCATTTCCATCTGTGATGGAGCAGCACACTGATTTTAATGAAGTGTTTTTCATTAAAATAAAAATGCGAGCTTCATACTTGGAAACGCAGCCCTTCCACGTGATAAAGATTTCCTAAACCCATTTCTCAGCTTTTCCTGACTAGGAATTTACAGCCACATCCTCAAAACTGAATAAATACACAGCTCATATGTATGGGATCTTTGTGAACAACAGAAAAGTATTTGGGTTGTTTAAATCTCCCATGTTTTATGGAAATTTAGTCTTTGCCTTGAAATTTGGGTGCTTGAAATTAATATGCTAATGAAAATAACTCTTTCATGGGCAGATTATGGTATCAGCAGATAGGGTTTTGTAGACAACCATTGTCAACAATCTTCTTCACAAAATAATAAACTGTCTTAGAATTACTTGATTACTTCTATCCCTTACACTTTCTCGTGACTGTATGATAGGGAGATCAGAGCTTTATGCCTGTCTTCAAGCAGCACTGCTCTCTGTTTCACGTAGATTTGCTTAATTTGCTTTAACACAGGAAGAATTCTTTCACTTTTGACTTTGCAGGTGATGGTCTTGTAAGGAAGAACACTTCCAGTCCTTATAAGTCTCTTCTTAAATCCCACTCCGAATCTTTTGCCCACTTGTCCTTAGCCACCTTAAAGAAGAAGAAAATTTCCCTTTTGCCGGATTGCCTCAATCGCCAATAAGATCTCTTCTGTTTGGGGTTCTTTTTATTTTATTTTATTTTTTAAATTTTGGCACTGTGTTTTCAATTATGAAGGATTTGACTTGACTGTAAAGTGCATTTATGGTTAGTGGCCTGTACTCTCCTACATCAGTAGAATAGTGTTGCCCTCCCTGTTCCAGCACTCGGTCTGTGCTTTACCGTACAGCCCTAGCACTTGGCAATCTCTGCCCTTAATTCCAGGGCTTTGGAGACTGGAAGCTTGATGTTTTTATGTTCCTGGGCAACCGTGGATGCCAGTTTTGGGTGTCCTGAAGAGAAGGATCTGTAGAATTTTAAGACTGGATATTCTTTTCTAATGCTTTTATTATTTGTAGCACTTATTCATAAATTGGTAATAACGAAAACCACAGATGATTTGGGACTTTGATGAGATCGCTGTGGCTCTCTTGACTGGTTCCTGCTGTCATTCTTACTGTGCACAAACTGTATGATATGCTGGGTTTCTGGTGTTCCTTAAGGCATTCAAACAAGTGGCTTTTGCCACTTTTTGTTTATTCCTGAACATGTTATTATATGAACAATTATGTTTTTGCATCTGCAATGTCTACTTCCACATAAAAAAAGTAATGAAGATAATGGTATTGGATACCTCACTTGTTACACTAAAATAGAGTCTGCTTGGGTTTTGTATTTTGTCAGAACTAGTCGGTTTTAGTACTTGGAAGCTGTACTCCCTCATTTACATTTAGGCTGAAAAAATGGAAGGTGGGAGAACACAGTCAATATTCACTTATGCTACAGCAGCTGTGAAGGGAGTGGTCAATCCATTTGCTCTGCCAGTTTTCTTTTTTTTTCCAAGGCTTTTGATTCCAGATGCTCCAGAGTATACGAGGGATTTCCTTGAAGGCTGAAAGAAAGGGATGAGGTTTTTTTTTCAGGTCAGCTTGTAGATGCCAATTCTTCATAAAGCTTGATTGTAACAACGAGCTTTAAACACCATACTTAGCAAATGGTAGGGAGTAATAAGTAAAAGCACTCTTAAGTACGGTGTCCCTTTATCTGTCTTTGGTCTTTTGCTATCCCCAATAAATTACAACATGTTACAATTTCAAAGAGAGTTAAAAGGATGAATCAGAGGTTATTTACACTTACATGCTGTCAAAATCCATGGAATTTACAACTGAAGAGTGTTCCAGATAGGCTAACATTTTTCTGGCTTCCTGTCATTTCAGTCCGTCCAAGAGCTGTAGCAACTGTAAAGAAGCTGAAACTGGCATGGTGCGGAGAGGTTTTAGGGTGTCTCCTTCCTCAAAGCTTCAGGCGTTATTTCATAATATATGATTCAGCAGTAAGAAGTTAGAAAGTATTTTTATCGGAAATTGGTCCTACCACCTCACGTGCAGAACTTTGCTTTTCCATTTCTTGAATTTCAGGAGTGTCCTGAAATTTCTCCAGCCAATTTCTCCAGCCCGAGCTATTCTTCCTCTTTCCAATAACTGTTCTTTAATAGGCTGGGCTAAACTCGGGTAGCTCAGGTTTCTTCGCAGTGTTTCCTGGGTGACATTTTCCATTCCTCTTCCGCTGTAAGGAAAGGACCCATCATTCACTCGGCTTATCACCGGGTTGAGTCCTGCTGGCAGGTGGTACCTTTCCACTTCACTCTCCTCCCTGCTGCAAGAAGCAAGGAGTACTCTGTGATGTTCTTTCATCCTCGGGCTCCATCATAGCTTATACAACTAGTAGTAAAAGCTTAGAGCTTTCAAAAAATAATAATTAAAAAAATTCCTACTGTCTGTTTCTCGAGTTCTTGTCTCAGGCTCTCTCTCTGCCTGGGAAGTCATATTTTCTTCTACTCTGCCAACATTGTGGACTTGTGAACTTTCTAGTATGAAAACTAGGAGCATTTTCTTTCAATTTCTCTTTTTAAAAGTCATAGGAAAAGCTTTGAGCAGACTTTAAGCCTGTTGTGATTGTTTAACATTTAAATTTCTCAAATATTATCCCCTTTTCTTATTTTTTATGCAGTTCAAAAAAAAAGAAAAGGGCATTTCTCAGAATAGTTCTGGGTCATTTCTTCTTTTTACCTGACTCTTCCTCTCCCTGGTCCTGATTCATCTTTTTTATTTTGCTTAAGCCTCTGACTGAGATAGCTTTTAAAACAGTGATGTCTGCTTTATGAGTCAGTATTCACAAAAACAGAAGGACTATTTCAAACAATTTGCCAACTTCCTCCAAGTCAGAGGCTGTTGCACTCCCTCAAATTAATGTTTAAGTAGTTTAAAGTCTATCTTAGAACCAATCTTGATTTTATAATTTCCTGTGATGGAGAGCCTACTTCAGACTTAAAGGTTGTTGATTGTTAGCTGCTGTCATTTCTCAAAATTAATGAATTAATTAAAGAATACACTTTATTTTTCATCTGAACTTTAACTTCCTATTCTTGTCTGGCAGGCTGTAGGGACACGCCTGACCTGCACAGACGGAAATTTTCTACGTTAAAGGAAGGCACTGAGTTGCTTGAGGTTTTTCACTGAAAGTCTTCTGTGAACTGTCATACTTCTCAATCCTTCTAATTGCCTTCCTAACTCATTTCTGAACCCTTTTGAATGCATCGGTGCCTTCTCAGTTAGAGGTAATAGGGCTGGATACTGCGTGAACGCGGTGGGGAATAAGACCATGCAGGTATCAGAAGCTTAGTGAGGGATTCAAAAATGTCCTTTCAGTAACCGATCAGGTTATTTTTGATCTGTCATTTCTTTCAGTTTTGAAAAAGGAGTAATTATTCCATGTGAATTATTAAAAAACATGCTGTTAAGTAACAATCCATAGTTAATGCAAGCTGAATTGCCTTTACTGTCTTAGTGATGTGCTTTACCAAACCAAAGTCTGGTTACTTGCAACTCTGAAAGTGTAACAATAGTCATGTCATCTACATTGATCTTTTTTTATTTGGAGAGACTGTTAGGAATATTGTACCATGAACTCCCAGAAATCTGAATTACCAGCCTATTGAAATTAGTGCTTGCAAGCCAAAATGTGAGATCAGGTGTCTGAGTTGAGGTGCAAATGCATCACGTGTAGTTACTTAGCAAGAAATCCAAATGTACGTATTGCATACCCACATGCCTGGCAGCGTGGTGAGCGGTGAACCGTGTATTATACGAGATTTTCATTCTGCACAGTTTCACTGAAATCTTGTAATGAAAACTCAGTCACGTCCGTCAATGTACATGCCTAATGATCCAATGATGCAGAACGTTTTTTTTTCTTTTTCTTTTGACCTTTAACCAGGAAAGCTTATTATTTATACATGAGGCAGCTCTCTTTCATCTGGAGGAGAAGGCAGTAGGCTTTGTTGAAGTAGGCACCTATGGTCTGCGCACCAATTTGTGCTTTAGCTTAATGAATCAGGGTCTGCCTGCACACAGGTTGCTTGCTTTTGCCAGTATTTAGCAACCTAGTATGTCTGCCTTAAGTAATTACATGTTAGGTACTTGAGATGTAGTTCAGCCAAAGGCATAAGCTCTATGGGAGAGTGGGATGGAAAGGACCCAAATTCAATTTGCCTCAAGCTACTGTGGCAGCTCGCTCAGACAGAGATGGATTTTGAACTGAAGAAAGCCAACGTGATTTTGTTTAACCAACTGTTTTTCTCACTTTTAAATAAGCTGGGCTATAATATCACAATTTGTTTTGGTTTTCCTGAATGAAAATCCTGAAGTTTTTAACGGCCAATGAGGAAATGTTATGGAAGGTATTTCCATTTTTAAAGAGCCCCAAACCTGACTGTTCCTAACACCTTTTAACTGCCATGCATTCAGTCCTAAGAAAAAAAGTAATACTGTAATTTCATAGTCCATGTCATTATACTGCTTTCTTCTGAATTTAGTGCTATGTTTGCTGATCAGCTGGGTTAAAAATTGGAGACGAATCAGCCATCCATATCTCAGTTAAATATGAGTATTGTATGTAATTGGTAGCATATTGTATGTGATACAGGGTTGGGACAATCTGCTGAAGAAGTTAGAACATTATTTATTCAGATTCCTTGCAAATCCCAGACTTTTAGCATTGTGGGGATTATTATAAAACACAGAAATTGGAGGTTGCCCACAAGCTTTGTAATAAATAAAGGGGGGAAACTGCAAAATACTTACTGCACCATCCATTTGGATGGATGGTCCTTCTTTTTATTAAGTTCCTGTTGCCATTAATGGTTATTAAGCACCATTTTGTTTAACTAGGTAACTTCTGGAATTCACGTTATATGTTGCTTATTTAACAGGCTTTCTGTTTTGTGTATTGTCTTTCAAATTAAAAAGCATTTAGATTGTCCAGCGTGTGGGAGGCTTTAAAATGGAGAGGGGTTTTGTTTGGTTTCTTTCTGAGGTTGTTGGAATTTCAACAAGTGATTAATATATCCTGAGTTCAAGTTTACTTGTGTCAAAATAGTGAAGAAAAAGGACATCTCCTTTGGAATTTTCTTCTTCCCTTTATTTTTACAGCCAGATATGCTGTGCTTATGAAATGCAGCCACATTCTGCATGATAGATGAAAAGCTGTTCTCGGGGCTCATGTCCCAGTGGAGTCAGCTGGGCCCCCTGCTGCGCTCGACTCTTGTAGTTTTTGAAAAGCTCTACATCCTAAGGTACCTAGTTCTGTTAAATATTAGTAAGCCTGGACAGTGAATTTTGATTACTAAAGTTGACCAAAGATGTATTGTCTGCCTTGTGTGTTGCGTCTGGTAAATAGCTGGTTGCTGTGGTAACAGCCTACAAAGGTAGAGGGGTCCTTGGTACCACGTAAATTCTCTATACAAAACCTGATCATAGCAAATTCTAACCTTAGTCTTCGAAGAAGGATAGAAGAGGAGGAAGAGATTCAGACAGCTTTTTCCTTTTGTAAACTCCCTGCTTTATAGGGGAAAAAAGTAGCTAGAAATAGCCTGTCTCGTCCGAAATGAAAAGGTTGTGGATTAAGGCATTGCATTAGCGAAACAGCTGTATGAATGTGAAACAGAAAGTTCTCCAGCTTCAGCCATTATGGGTTTGTTTGGTTAGGTCTAATTTTGGAAGTCATTATAGCAAAGGTAAATGACTTGCACAGGAGAGTACTGTAAACAAAAGACTCGATACATTTACTTTGGCAGGAGCCTTGAGAAGCCTCGGTCCTTTCACTGCCGCTTTTATGCAGCCTCTGTGCTCCTCTCCCTGCCTCCCTCCTCCAACAGCTCCTTCCCTTGACAGGTAGGATTTAAGCGGGGCAGCACCTGCCCTTGGATTGCTGGTGTGTAGCTGTAGAATACCTTTATTTTTATAGCAGTTGTCCCTTGACTTTGAAAGCCACCGTGTTTTGCTCAAGTAAAGATCTCTTCACCCTCTCCCAGTCTAGTGCTGGAGTACAATCCATTTCAAATGCATTACTTTTTAATCATGGCTCCTCTTTGGTTGCTTTTTGTGTTTTTATTTCAACATTTAATACTTACAGCTCGTAAGCATACTGATGCTCAGCGGAGTTCTCTGTTTTTTCAGTGAAGAGTAAAATTCCCTTTCCGGGTCCCTACCCCTGGGGTTCAGTCAGGGCTCTGCCCATTCCACACCTACTTTACTCACACTCTGGGTGGGGAGGCAACTTCTGTAATGACAGAAGGACTGCCCAAACAGAGCCTGCTTCTTCCCTTTTGCAAAGCTCCTCCTGAACATATGGTATGGGTGTAGCAGAGCTTTTGTGGATTTCTAAAGCTGGGATGATGAAGTAGAGGGGCACCTCTTCTCTGATTCCTTGGAGACTCCCCTTTGCGTTCCCCACCACAGATGACTTCTGACTGCTGTTGCTTCCCAGGTTGTTGGGAAGTGCTTTCAGTTGAGAAATAGTTGTCCAGATTTACCTTTAACTCCTAAATCAGATGGGGAATACTCTACTGGTAATTATTTTCAAACACAAGATTATTATGCTGCCTCTTTAAATCAGATGAAACCCATCCCTGCATGTTCTCACACATGTTGTGCGCACGGGGGATAGCAATGCTGCTGGTCGTTCTGGTATATAACTAGTACTAAAGGAGTCTTGTAGGGTCATTTTCTACTCTTGCCATAGAAGAGATGATTATCTCTGAAATTGCTCCCTTTAGTGCTCATTTGCTAGAAATACAGTAAGTGAGAAGCTGGTAGGGAGATTTTGTCTAATAGTAGCCCTGATTTCTAAAATTGAGTTTAACCACATAATAATTACAAAGTAGAATTTTTGACCAGTATGATTGATATAAACAAGCCAACCATGGAGCTGAGTGCCTGGAAAGAGGTTTTATTTTGGATTAATTTCTTCTCATGCAATATATACAAGATGTTTGTATGCTTTCAGGTCAAGTGACTGATTCTGAAGAACAAGATGTGGTTTTAGCTGCATGAACTCTTTTGAACTTCCTTCCACCTTCAGGGTCTTTGAATGTCAGGAGAAGCAGACAGCTTGTTTTGCTGGTATTATTCTCTAATGTCTTAAAAACCCCACAAAAGTTAATACAAAAGTTCTCTTAAGGAGAAACACCTTGCTCTCTTACTGGGGAAAAAATGCTAAAGATAGACCTCATGAAAAAGCTGGCAAAGCATTTTGACTTTACACTGAAAATTAATAAAATGTAGCCTTTATCCTGTAAGAAGATAGTTTAGTGTAGTCACTTCCTTTTGTATAAAATTTTGTCTGAGGTTTGGTTACTGCCCTCAATCTTTGGGTATAAAGCCAAAGTCAAGTGCAAAAGTTTTGGCTGTAGATACTTGTTTAAAATTTCCAGTGTGAAATTTAGCCTGGCATTTCAGAGGTGGTCAAGTGGCTGTCAACAGAATGGAAACTCTTGGAGAAACCCAACACCGAGAAGTTGTGTGTGTTGTCTGATCACAAACATAATTTACAGCAAGGACAAAGGTTTTAGTGATATGTAAAATTGAAGACCTGTTTTCCACCCGTGAATTCAGTATCATAGCCTCCTTTTCGTCTGGCAGTAAGGTCATATTACTGTATTTCTGGAAGGTTATGCTCATGGACATTAGAGTATTCCTGATATTGTATGATACGCTGTTCCTCTTAATTAATCTCTGCTGTGGATGATCTCTCACTTGCTTTCTACAGAGACAAATGCAGATGGGACGTGCCACCAGGCTCCCTGGTGATGGGACTGAGATGGAGTGGTTGCACTGGTTGAGGGTGACCATAATGTTTGTCATATTTCCTAACACCAGGAAAGGCTCAAAATCGGATTATTAAAGCATCTGAGGAAATACTGCTGCAGTAGTATGAATTTGCTAGTTAAGATAGGTTTTTTCTTTTTCAGAGTTTCTGTTACCATAGCCACCTTATTCTCAGTAGAAACTGCTGGAAAGGCTGGAAATGGAAAAGAAAGTTGGTCCCTGCCTTGTTCAACAGGTGGAGTTTTCGGTTGTGGGCATGGGCTGAGCTGAAGTTGGTTCACATGCAGTGAGAATTGCTGCAGGCAGTAACCACCACAAGAACATGGGATTTCGTATCTCTTGGAAAGCTGCCAGGCAGAACTTAATTGCTTGTGGTGAAATCTTTCTCTGTGGCTAGATAGGACATCGAATACTTTTGAAATTTTAAATCGCTTTGGGACAGCCTGGTCTGGCATGGTTCTGTTTAATATACAGAAAGATAATGAAAGATACTTCTTCATCAGATAGAGTTCTTTGATGCCCCTTTTTTGTTTTATATATACCACGCTAACTCGAGGGAGAGGAAGGGAGTTCTTGTAATAACATACACATTTGTTTTTCTGTTCAGTAAATTGACAGGTGTTTGGTTTTTCTTGTGTCTGCCCAGGAAACCACGTCTTGTCTCCTGGAGAGCCTGTTGGAAAAGGTCTAACGCCAGAAGCTGCAAAAGATCTGGGTCTCCCCGAAGGGATTGCAGTAGCAGCATCTCTCATTGATGCACACGCTGGAGGACTAGGTACTCGGTCATGTATTTACTATTCTTGGAAACAGGAATGTATGGAATTAATTTTAGAAAGGCATTTTTCTCACAGCCTGTTCTGTATCCAGCAATTTGCTCTGATGCTATTCTTACGAAGCAGCAGAACTGAAAAAAAAAACTCATCACAGTAACTGCTAATACTGAATATCTGTTTATAGAAAGGGTCTATCACTGCTTATTTCTTTTAAGAGGGATTTCCAAATTGTGTATTAACTTCTGCTCTTGGAATTCCTGGACTGAAACACCATTGTACTGGCATGCATAATGTGCATATGTGCTTAGAGTTTGCATCTTATGTTGCTCAAAGCTTTGGGGATAGGCAAGAAAAATAAAAAATAATAACATTCTAAGAGAGAATGTCTCATATCTGAGGTTTGTTCGTATTTGTCTTCCTTCTTAGTTATAGGAGGGATTCATGCTTTGTTTAAATAGTGCAATAGACATTTTTTTCACATACATTTATGCTAGCACAGTGCAGGATGTATATCAAACCTGCTGCTTTTGTTCCAGGGCATTAGAATATATAAATATTCTTTGTCTAAACTAGTAAACAAGAGTAGAGGGGAAGCTGTCCACTGCACAGTGTCCCCTTCTGTGACTCTAGTCTTTTTATCCATAACTGAAGTGGGAGGTTTTTTTTCTTTTCGTGTTGAAATGTTTGGTGAGACTCAGTGGCTTCCTTTTCTACTGTGCTGCTTGGCCTTATCACAATACAATCAATAATAAACTGACTCAATGTAACTTTTTCAGCAGGAAATTGCGGTTTTTTAAGTTTGGTAGTTGAAAAAAAAAAGTCTAGGCTCAGAAAGTTTCAGTGTTATTGAAACAGTACTGTTCAATGGAAATCTATTGCTCATCAGAGTGTTTTTCTCTAGATCCAAGTAAAATATGATTAGCTGCTAAAGTACCAGTTTCAGGTATTTTGCGGTGTTTTATATTTCATTGAAGTTGTGGCTGGGAACTTTTTAAATATTTAAATCCATTTACTTTGCTACTGATACCCGTTTTTGATGAGTTTAAGTAACCATGTAGCTTGCTCATATTATCTCAGAAGGATTAGATACAATCCAGCTGCAAACAGGAAGACTGAGTTTTAGTGTCATAATTGTAGATGTGTTTTGTCCTTACTATTGTCACTTACTTCAAAATCTGTCTGTGTCAATTAGTATCCTAATTGCATAAAAATGTGTTTAAAGTATGTGCCTTGGCAGTTTTTTGTTCTTGAAAAGGATGTGATAATAAGATGACCTGGAATAATGATCTTGCTAAATTCTGGATTGTTACAGAGCAGGTGAAAATGACAACAGAGGGGTCCTCGTTTAATTGGCATCATTATGCAAGTACTGGATTCAGAGCACAGAAGGTCTGCCTGGTAAATTTCATGTGCTGAAATCAATGAACAGAATTTAAAGAAGAACAGAGAGCAACTGGCTGTTCATTTGCTACAGACTTCTTTAAAGAAACTCGAACAGTAGAAACATATAGCTACTGGCACCTGGCAGGGTAAAACTTCAGTGGATGGAGACAGTCTGCTTATGCTAGTCCTGTTTATCAGAATATGTTTTCCCAGATGGCACCACAAACACTAGCAGACTACTGAAATCATTGCCAGGAGGCAAAAAAAAAAAAAGAAAAAAGTATAGGTTGTTGTTAGAGAGGGAGAGACATGTTAGAGAGGGAGAGACACATCACAGAGGGAAGAGTGGGTAATGCAATGGCAGAACCTGTGTGTTAATCATAAAACAAGTGAGTAGAGCCTGGGAGAAGAGGAGGATTTAAGATGGAACTTATCTCTCTTGAGTCTGGGAAGGGTAATAAATAGGTGGGGAAACTAGTAGGAAAAAATAAGCAGTAAAAATGAAAAGACTTGGATAGCAAAAGGGACAGCTGGAGAGTGCAAATGCACGTAAGAAGAGTGAATAGTGTAGCTACATCTCAAATACTAAATAGCTCTCCTTCATCTATAGCTTTTGATAACAAGAACCTGAATCTGGTTTAGTTTAAACCTAGCCTAGTTGAACCTACAGTGTGTAGAATACAGAGCTGAAAATCCTGAAGGCGACACAGAAAAGCAAAAGGAGAACACAGATAGTAGAACTGGGAAGTGAAACTGTGTTCTAATTAAAAGATATTAAGGACAGCAATGCACTAAAGCCCGTTAATCTTTTAATAATGATAAAAGGGACACAGAAGAAAAGAAAATAGAGAAGAGACATTTGAAACAATTAGTGAAAATATTGGAAATTTTGCAGTTGCTGAAAAGGTACTGATGTGTGTTTTAGTGCTTACGCTGCTGTGTTCCATATTGAAATATTGAGGTTTGCAATTTGTTTGAAGGACATGACTTGTATATCAGTAAGCATTAGGTTAGTTTGTGTGGCAACAGCATCCAGTGGGTGTCGTTCTTATTCTTGAGCTCAGTCTGCTGGTTGTTTTAAAGATAACCTGGAAGAGCAGGGTAACAAAAAGGGCTCTTTCATATCCTGTGGGCTAAACCAAAAGGACAGGATGGACATCTTATTTTTGGTATTAACTTCTGACACATTGTTCAGATCTGCTTTTGGCTGGGTATAAAGTGTGTTTTTGCTGGACAGGTTCCTGAAGTTTATAAAGGCTTCAAAGTTCTGAGTAAAATAAGGTAAAGATAAAGAATTATGTAATAGGTATGTCTGTGGAGGTCATCTATGAATCCTGAATCAGTCCATCTGATATCAATTAGAGAAAAGAAAAATCTGGAAGCTGAGTAGTTATGTCTTACATTTTGACCTACCATATCAGTTTAAAAGAGCCTGTGGATGAAAATGTGTGTATGGGAGGCCAGCCTTTTGGGACTGGCCTCAGAAAAATAATGTTTACATTGCACCTTTTCAAAAGACATCAGCATTGTTTCAGCAAAAGTAATAACTGATTATTAGTTGCTGTGGAAGAGATCCAGAAGGATGCATGCTAAGCATTGCCTGCTTTTCTAAAATCTCTTCTATGGTTTCTATATAGTATATAGACTTCTTATAGTTCTCAGTCTCTCTTGAGAATCGTCAAAAGATTTTGAGTCCGTCTCAGAGTATGAAAACTGCCAACTAAGTTAAAGGTGAAAGTGACTTATAACAGCAATTAAATTATTTTTAGTGACTAAAATATCTAAGCTTTCATTTTTATGAAAATGTCCCAGACTTATTTGCTGTCTGACTTCAATTAATCACAAATAGGAAGACTCTGAACAGCTCTAAACACTAGTAAAGCCACTGACAAAATTCCAGTAATTTCAAAAGGGCCCAGAATGCATATTTTGCAGAATGCATGTTTTCTTAGTGTTTACAAACTATCTAAGCATGAGACTCCTCGATTTTGTTAATGAAAATACATTTGCAACATATGCTGACAATTAAGTTTAACAGATTTGTTCCCCCGGAAGTGTGAATATAATATTTTTAACTCCTTTAAGGAATTCTAACACAATGTACTGGAAATTGCCTTTTTAGACAACCCTGTCCAAAATTCTTAAAATGAACTTATGTGTCTCTGTTTGTGCAGGGAAAAACAAAGCGTTAGAGGTGGAAGCCAGACTTCTAGCTTTCTCTTGTTCCTGACAAATGAGCTGTGTGTATGAAAGCTATGCTATTACATAGTTAGAAGCTAGCTAGGATAAAGGGAAGTAAGACTGTAAAATTTTAGTCCTCTAATTATCTAAATGATAACTTCCAGTCATGGTAATAATGTAACCAGGGCAGTCACAATAATACAAACACAGACAGACCAGTTTGATAGAGCATCTTTCAGTAGTGACTTAAATAAGAAGTGCAGGATGATATGGGATTGGAAGGGACCTCTGGAGATGATCTAGTCCAAACCCCCTGCCAAAGCAGCTCCGCCCAGAGCAGGTTGCACAGGAATGTGTCCAGGTGGGCTTTGAATGTCTCCAGAGACAGAGACTCCACCACCTCACTGGGCAGCCTGTTCCAGGGCTCTGCCACCCTCAAAGTAAAGAAGTTCCTCCTCATGTTTAGATGGAACTTCTTATGTTGAAGTTTGTGCCCATTTCCTCTTGTCCTGTCCCTGGACACCACTGAAAGGAAACTGGCCTCATCCTCCTGACTCCCTTTAAGTGTTTATAGGTGTTGATCAGATCCCCCCTCAGTCTTATCCAGACTAAAAAGACCCAAGTCCTTCAGCCTTTCCTCGTAAGAGAGATGCTTCAAGCCCTGCATCATCTTTGTAGCCCTCTGCTGTACCCTCTCCAGCAGTTCCCTGTTCTTGAACTGGGGAGCCCAGAACTGGACACGGTGCTCCAGGGCACAGTAGAGGGAGAGAAGAAGAAGGTGTTAATGAAATGCAGCATATGAACCAGTGATAATACTTGGCTTCTTTTACAGTATCCAGCAAATGCTTTCCTCATCCTTCTACAGTGAGGAGAAAGACTATTTTTTTAGAAGGATTGGCAAACTGGGCACCAGACTGAGTATTGTAGATGCATCTGCAATGCTCAGTCAGGTGACCAGTTCATCAATTGAAAAGTAACGCTCCAGAAAAAAAATAGACAAACAAAAGGATATTACTTGTTGGGCTGCTGCATTTTTCTGGTTGCAGCACAACATGATGAAAGAATGAAGGCGAGGAGAGAAGGAGGAGAGGGCAGGATTTCCACTTTAGCCTCCCCTTGAGTGAATTAAGCCTGATGTGGTGCATGCTGAAGCTCGGCTGTAGGTCTCCCACTTGTGTCAGCGAGCTCCTGGCTCCTCTTTGGCATCTCTTGTGTATATATTTCTGCTGCAGGCTGAGTATGTCCTCCATCCTGTCCTGTCCTGCACACAGAAGCTCCTCAGAGCCAAGCACAGTTCTTCTAAGAGAAGGAGTAATCTTCTTTCAGATGGTTCTGTCTGATGTGGACAGAACAGCAGCAGCAAAGACAACAAACCTGGCAGCCTTCCAGTCTCCTGCCAAGTTACTCCTTTCTCTAACTCATCCTCTGTCATATACATCATAAAGTGTACGCCTGATAAACTGTGAACAAATAAACATATCTGCAGTCTGCCATACAGCCTGTCACTGCAGGACTCTCTTCTATTCTGCATGTTACTCTACTACCTAGGAGAATAAAGGTCAGGTTGTAGTCAGCATACCATTTAAAAATTACAGTGATAAACATGAGCATAGTAGAAATCATCTTGTGTCCTCACGCATCTGGAATAAAAATACGTTTTCATCCGGCTTGATAAAATAACTTTGTTTATTAACTAAGTAGATTTTTTTTTTTAATTTATGGCAGTGGTGTGAGGTACCTGGCATTTAATTTGTGTGGGGAAAAGCTGTTTGCTGAGAGTTGGCTTGCTCTTCTTTAAAACAGAATTAATTTTATTTTAATAGGAGTAATTGGAGCAGATGTGAAAGGACATAACCTGCCATGTGAGAACCAGCCAATTACATCCCGAGTTGCTATGATCTGTGGAACATCTTCATGTCACATGGGGGTAGGTTGTATGCGTAGTCCTAATTTGGACAGAATACACTAATGAGCATTTTTGAAGGGAAAAATGACCTTTGTCCTTCTCACCCTTTTCCTTGAATTTTTTCTGGTAACTCTATCTTTACCTTTGGATATTAATTATATATTACCATGCATTTGCTATTAAGCAAGAACTTTAATAGTAGTAGAAATCAATACTGAAAAATGACATGGAAAGTAAAAACCACAATACTAGAGTGGCTTAAAGAGCAGCCTGAAATCTGAGCCAAGGACTCTGAGCTTGAGTTATCCATGACAAGTCTGCACTAATGTGTTACAGAATAGTGTCTTTGGAGAAGGAGTGCATATCTTCAGTCACAGCCCCTCTCCCCCACCTCTTCACTTAATCAATATAAATCCTTCTGCCTCTGAAAGTTGCCATGATGTATAGAATTATGATACATATTATGACTAAAAAGAAAGAAAAACCCCGATAAGCAATTTTCACTTCACTAATTTTTCTCAGTGAATTAATACAAAAGCTTTTTCTGAGATTGCAATTAAAATTTAGTGTCTGCTTCTGAAATTTATACCTTTTTAAAATGTATGAGTCTGAAAGCATTCCATTTAGTTAAGTACCCTTTTCTGCCACATTTTTTATTTAAAACTAATTTTGGTCTTAAATTTAAACTGATTATAGTTTGGATTTTTTCTAAACAAGCAAATGGCAATGGGAATGCTAGAGGTTTTTATAGAGGACTAACATGCTTCATGGAAAGTGATCTCCAGTAGAGAAAAAGAAAGGAAGCTGATAATAAAATGTCAAGTGTTAAGAGTAAGTTAAGTTGTCTTCATTGTAACACCGTGAGTACATGGTGATCCTGAGCATGAATAAATGGTGGCCTTGTCACATGGACTGTAGTTCAGCAAAGCATTTAAGCACATGATTGTGTTTAAAGATGGGAATAATCCCAGTATTGTGAAGCAGAGCATTTAACGAAAGCTTAAATCCTGTAGACCAATTGGAATATATGTGGATTCCTTCCTAAACAAGAGTTTCGAAGCTCAGACTTCATCACTCTTAGCTTACTCTGTCTCTGAAAAAAATTACACTGGTATCTCTTTGTCTATCATGGTGCAGGTAGGGCACCCTGCAAATACCAGCTTTGGGGGAAGAAGTCACCCTTCAAGCCTTTCAGTAATTATATTATTTCCATTTGTTTTGATGGAGATATCTGCCCTTTCAGAGCAAGCTGTTTGTGTGAACTCTTCCTAACCTGTTTCATTTAGCTCAGTTAATTTAAATAATTAATATCGGTTGGGTTAATAGAGACATAATACTGGACTGAAATGAGCTGAGGGGTTCTCAGACAGCTTCCCCAAAAGGTCTAAGGACAATTTCGAGTGGCTGGAAATGGGCCAGCTGGCTCTAACTTACTGCTTTAGTACAACCAGCCCTGTAGGAGGGCGTGTCTATGGTTATTTATTAATTTTTAATGTCTGTGTATTGGTAAGTGTTAACGTAGGCCCAGTTCACAACTATAGTTTGTTTTGCTTCCCAAGCGAGAGCATGACGTATCAGTATAAACACATTAATGGCACTTTTGGTGTGCATACTCCATGACCGTGAGAGATAGGACCCCATTAAATATGCTAATGTAACAAAAGCGACACGATAACACCCGTGTTGAAGTTAATCAGTGTTCTGGCATTAAAGCAATCCCAAAGTCATACACAGACTGCAGACGATGGGCAAGGTATAGAACCTTTTCAGTCTCTTAATCCCTGGAGTGCGAACTCAGGAATAGATGCTTGTGCAGTTTTTGGCTAGATTGAAGTAGATTTTTATTTAATGTAACTACTCAGCATTTTATAATCATTTCCTTAACTGCCTTCCTTCACTCATCTGCTCAGAGGTATAACAATCTCTAGCCAGCAGACAATAAGCAAATTCTAAACTTCTCTGGATTTAATCTGTGAAAGGACTTTGTTTTACCCTTCTTTTGTCTATTACCTGCATAGAGTGCATGAAGTGAATATGGAGCACACAGAGCAGTTGTATTTGTGTTTTAATGAGACCTATATGCAGCTGCATTTGGCTGAAATTAGCCGTTCCTTTTTTTAATTAGGGCTATAAAATGAAAGTATATTATACTCGTGTTTTGATAGAAATATATATTTTCTCTCTCCGTGTGCACCAAGGGACCCTCAGGGCTACAGAGATTAATCATCGAGTTTAATTTAATGCAGTGGGAGAGAGACCTGTGTGGTCAGGCGGGCATTAAAAAGTGCCTTTGATCTGCCTCAGGTGCACTGAGCCCCAGTGAGCCAGCAACAATAATACCTTTGTGAGATGATCAGAGACGAGAGAGGGAGAAAATGGCCTGTGTGGAAACTCAAGGCCGTCCTTTGTTGTGGTTCTGGCAAACGAAAGAGCCAACTGTCAGGAGAAATTCAGAAAACAGAAAGCAGGGTGAAAGTATGGTTGGATGGTTGGATTTCTTTCAAGGGATCGTAACAGGAAACTTCAAAATCATCTGCTCTGCCTTTCTTTCTTCCCCTCCTTCCTCCTCCTTTTTTTTATTTTTTTTTTTTTTGGTGGGGGTAAGGGTATTACTGTCAGTGTGTGTGTGTTGGTACCGTATTTCCATTCTCTAGCCTGAAAACTCCGTGAGTCACTGGAGCAGGTATTGCTTGAACACAGCATTTACTTTAAACTTCAAGAGAAACTGCTCCATGACCCAGTTTTCATTACCTCAAGGACTCTAGAGATCTTGAACAAAAGACTTTGCTAATCGTGCCTTTGATATTTTAGAAAGTACAAATGTAAAACCTAATTTTACTCATGGCTATAATAGTTTAATTTGTGGTAGAACTAGCATTTTTAAGTGAGGATGCGCTTTTGGAATTAACCACTGACAGTTTGGGGTAATCAGACACATGCAAAGTGTTTTGTGTTTCTGTTGAGATACTTGAATAGCTCATGAAAGAAGCGAAAAGCATGTTGTAATTAGGTTGATGATCCGAGTCCAGGTCTGAGTCGGTAGTTGCCGACAGTCATTGCTACCTCAGGTCTCATCCATTATCCATGAGGAAAAAGAAAAGAAAAGATGGTTTTCTGAATATTTTTGGACAGTTAATTCATTTTACATGATTCTCTGCTGCCTCCTTTGCCCTAACAAAAGTCATTGGCAGAATTTGCATTTGGAGTGGTGAATAAGCTGCCTTTTTACTTCTGAAAGATCATCCCTTAGTTTGGGGCTGAGATACATTTGCTGTGGGTTTGATCAGTCTTTGCGGCACAGGTATTTCAAGTGACGGATCCTGGGTGGGTGACTTTTCTGAGTGGGCTGCTGCGTGTCATCGTGCTTTGCAGACGGGCTCTTCGAGCTCCAGCACCCACATTTAGTTTTGGAACTTTTAGGAGACTTTCCTCCTGTAGCCATGGCGACTACACAAAATGTGTGAGTAGTTTTTCTCAGGGAAATAGCAGCAGGCGTGAGGCATTGAAATAAGAGCCTGCATGTTATTCCTAACTAGTACTTTGCATGGGTCTAACAGACATGCCCTAACTTCTGGGAATAAGGTAATTGGTTCCCCTCTAAAAGCCTGTCGTTGTGCCAGTGTCTTCTGGGTTTTATGAGATATTTTTAAGGTTTCAAAAATCCTTTGCTTCCTTCTGAAACCTTTATGTGATGGGGAGCAATTTCAGGTACAGAGATCTGTATTATCTTGTCCCAGTCTTGAACACAAACACACTTGCCCTTTTGTGAATGTGTAAAGCCACTGAGAATTGATCTAACTCTCAGGTGCCAGTTAACAAACAGCAAAACCATAAACATGAAAAAGCTGTGTGACAGGGCACTTGTACTCCAAAATTTCCTAGTATTCCTTGGAGCAGGTGATCTGGCAATACTGCTGCCTCTTCCAGGGAGATAAATCTTGCAGTTTCCCATACCTAATATTAGCATAGCATTCTTTCTGTGGGCACTAAATGCATTATTTTTTATCCTCAAAGTAAAATGTTTCATTAGACTGTGAGGTTTTTGCCAAAGAAACTACAGGTCTGAGTAAGCTTTTGTCACACTTAGTGGACTGGGACCAGACTGGGACTGGGTTTTCCTAGCCAGAGGTTGTGAAAGAAATTTGAAGTAAATTAAAATAGTAAGCAGAAATGAATGATAGTTCTGGAGTGGGAGTATAGAGAATGCTGAGGGCTGTTGGAGGCACTACAGCAGTGTCCCTTCCCTCAGACTGGAATTTTTATGGAGGACGAGGAGGACATGCATACAGAGCTGCAAGATTCAGAAACGTTGAAGCCCATTAGGAGAGAGAGAGCAGAGATCTTCTTCTGCAGTGCCCCATCTTCGCTTTTGTTGCCTGCAGTATGGAGTCCTTCCTAATCTTGTATGTGTACAGGATATGTGCCATTTATGTGTGTTGAATAAAGGAGGAGAGATCCATGTAAAACATCCCCGTCCATCATTTGTATCTAAACTCCTGTTTCTGCTGATTTTTGTGGAGAATTAGGCTCACTTAGGGATCAGTGTTCTGCTCTGCACTTGCGCTATAACAGTTGTTCCATTATGAAAATATTTGTCACTCTTGCTTTAACACTTTTTTGGATTCCCAGCTGAAGGAAGTAGGCAGAGAAGCTTCTGTTGGGAACATTGTCTGGCGTGATTTCAGCTTACTGAGTTGGGGGGGGCAAATTTGCTGCCATTTGGTCTCCCAAATAGACAAGGTTTGTCTTCCTTCCTATCCGAGGTATCTGATAATTTTTCTATCTTCATTTGTTTATGTGGTCTGTGTGCTTCTTCAGTCATTCCTTCTTCTTTATCAGCTCTCTGCACTCAAAACCGCTTTTTGGGGGATTGTTAGACAACCTTTTCAGGTTTAGATGGAGTCTCTTTCCTCCACATCTGTTTTTGTTACTACTCTGAGTCTTGTCATTGGGAACTGACTCACCTGGCTTGGTGTGCAGTTCTTTTCCCCGGGTGATAATGTGTGTGTGGTTGGAAGCTTATAACAGTATTTTTTTTCCTTAAATTAGAGAGGCACAAGTAATTTATTTTCTGTCTTTTCAGATTTACTACATGATCTAAAAGGCAGAGCTTGAGCAACAACACAAACAGCAAAAAGGGCAGATCATCTTTCTGTCCCAGCGTTTACTATGAATTATTTCAGGAAGAGTATCCCATACTCTCTTTTACCAAACTGGATTAGTCTTTGACTGTTTTCTGCTGAAGGAACTTCAGCCCAATTTGCTTATTCTAAATTTGTTCATTTGATTCTCGTGATGACTGGCAAACACAATAGAGCTTCTTTGCTCCACAATATCCGCCCAAGCTGCCAGCTTTGTTCACACAAATAGAGTGTAAAGCACGTTTCCACCCCCAAAGCATGCACAGTACGTGTCCTTTGCAGTACATCCTGGAGTGGAGGCTGCAGAGGCACGCTGGCTCAAAGTGTTCTCATGGCCTGATCTCTGTAATCTCAGTGGGAGCCAGACCAGCAAGTGGATTCAGTGTATTTTGGCTCTGATACGAGAGTCTCCTCTTCAGAACATGCCACGTTGTTAAAGCAGCAGACTTTTGAGTAATTACTACGCAGGGACTTCTCAGCTGCTTGAAATCGTCTGCGATGAGGGGAAAACTTGCCGGGGACTAAATAGGCTGGTACTTGCGTTGCCAGCTATATTTAATCTAGTGGGATGGCACCGAGCGGTGTGTTTCGGGAGAGCAGAGTCGGAGGACTGCGTGCGGCACTTGAGCCTCGCACTCTTCAGTCACCGCTGCACATGCATCCCTGACGGGAAACGTGCAGTCTCCGAGGGGACGGGGCCAGAAGCCCAGGGCAACGCATCCCAGTGCCAGCTGGCCCTCACCCAGGGTTTAGCAAAGGCAGCAATTTGTCCTTCTCCCGATCAGGGGAAAGGGGCTGGGTTTGGGAGGGTCAGGGGAGCGGTGAGAAGGGGGGGAATACAGTAGGGGAAAAAAAAACCCAAACAACAAAATCAGTAAATTAAAAAAGCCCTATTGAAGCTAGGGCAGGCTAGACGAGTGTTTCAAAAGATCGATGTGAGCTTCATGAAATTGATAAGCGCTTGTCCTCTTGGTTTTTTAATATTCTACTCTTCTGTAAGGCCTGGTCTGCACATGAGTCACAGAGCGAGTGTCTTAAATGGGAGAAATAAATTAGTATCGCAGGAACCTCTCCCTCGCTCTGTCCTCATTGAGTTCAGTTCTGCTGGCTTATATATTGCGTTTGGCAGCAGTCACCGTGCTGACTTCCCAGCTAATGAAGACGTTTTACGTTCAGAGAGGGCTGCATGAAATGAAAACCACATTTACTTCACGACTGTTGTTACAGGTTGCCCGTCCTTAGCACATACAGATTTAGCCTTCTGAGGAAAAGATCACAGAGTCTATTTAGGTGCCTTTTCAGCCCATGGCCTTGGAAAGGTTATATATCCATAAAACTGCCACTGCCGCCTTCTACTTGTCCCTCAAAGAAATCCTCCACACCCTGTTTTAATGGACTGTCTTGTTCTGTGTTCTAGCATCTTTGGTTTGGGAAAGAAACAAACAAAGCTGTAATATCCCCTTTGCTGGCATTAATTTGACATTGTATGCTTTGCTTGCTTTGTTTTGTTTTTAAAAGGCGAGAAGTAAAATATTTCTGCTAGCAGGGTATATAAAAGATTGTTGCTTTTCTGACCTCCTTATTATATTAATAAAAGCTCGGAAGACTTCAGTAGTGGTGGGAGATCATGTGCAGGCAGTCTCCAAAACCCAAAGCACTTACTTGCAGAACTAGTAAACCACAAAGCTTAAGATCTTGAAATGTAAATAGGAAGTTGGAGAGTTTACTTTAGAGCCAGCAGTGGTGAGTCTGTATTATGTTTATTTCTGCTTGCCTCCCAGCCTTTCCTAAAGCTTGGCAGAGATGAAAGGGAGGCTTTCTCAGTAAATGAGTTATTAAAAGTTTTTCTTATGAGCAAGATGCCTTTGTTCCTGGCCTGACATAATTCAAAGCTCAGGTATGCCTTGGTGACTGGGAGAATGGAACGTTCCTATTTAGTGCATGTCTGCTAGAGACATCCAAGTTTTGCACCCCTTGGCTTTGCTGGTAATCAACCTGTTTGGGGTAATGCAGCTGAAAACAGTACAATCTCTGTTGAATACAAACTAGATAATGCTTAGGAATGTGTCCAGAAAACCGTGCAGTCGACTCTCCTTCCCCTTGTGTTAGATCATTTGAGTTCAAAGGCTCAAAGAATAGACACAGAGAGAGCAAATGCTTTGAAAAATATCCTGCTTGGAGACTCCACGAAGACTGGTATTCCAGAGATGTCTCACTGATGTCAGTGGAAACAACTCGCTTTGAAAATGGGAACAGACGTGGTGGTTTCCATACTGTGGTTAACTGCAAACTGCCCTGTGTCACACAGAGCCATGGGTGAGGGTAACGTGATGATGGTATTTGGAACACTAAGCCCTTCTGCAGTGTATTCTCTTCAGTGGTCTTGGGGATCTTTGCGATCTTTGTGAATGAATGGGTTAAGAGAGCAGGAACTGTTATTCCAGCTTTATTAGGTGGGAGACAGAGGCACTTCATAGTTCAGTAGGTTTATATTTGTTACATCTTTACTTTTGCAAACTGCACCAATGCAGTGCTTTGGGAGCGTATGACATCTCAGTTGGAAATTTTGCCTTGTATGTTGCAAAATTCTTCCGTGTTCTGAAATGACACACCACAGACAATAGTGTCTTGCACTGTATGATAAACAGTATGTAAACCTTGGATTTTCTGTTTGTTTTAATGTGACCACAGTGGATACAAAGTCTTCCACCAGGTCTGATTGCTAATAGGGCTCCTCTCCTCTTCCTCACTCCTTTTCTCATAGAAAAAGTGAGCAAGAATGACTGAGCCTCTCCAGTATAGTTTATCTTCTCTGGCTTCTGGAAATACTGGGCTGCATAATTTAGGTCTCTCTCCTTAAAGCAGCATGGGATTGAGGGTTACCTGTTAGTAGATCTAGCTTGAAAAGCAAACAGCTTGCACCTTTATCTCCTAACTGTAACAGTCATATATTTTAATCTGGTTTGGGGGATTTTATTTCTTCTGTTGTTAGGAAGGAGACTGTATTCTGGATTCTCTAGCTAGGACAGTTACAAAATTATCTTCCTTCATTGATCGCATAGCACCACTCCATTGAGGATAAAGCAACTTCATTTTGATTTGCTCTTTACGTATCATTATTCTTGTTTTTGTTCAGAGAAGTCCAGCAGCAGCCCTTCATTGCAACAGAAGATTTTTGTCTTTCCTTCTCTATATTCTTCAAAGTGATGGTATCAGATTTGACAGGTATGGCACCCTCCTCAACGCTACGAACTAACCAAATCTGATCGCTCCTCTCTAGACCCAGAAGAATGTTTTAGCCTGAAGCACAGTCTTGAGCAAACTGGAGTGTCTTCCTGGAGTGCTCTATTGTGAGGAGAGCTGGAAAGGGGATTTCTCTCACATCACAAGCATATTTATGTATAATGAATAGCTTTTCCAGATCCGTTGTTTATCATCTTTTTGTGAGTAGGCATGAATTTATTGAATAACCTGCAAGTTCTGTATGACTAGATCTTGTGGTGAACAAAAAGGACTTCTTTTTGTGCTCCTTTTCTTACAAGAACTTAACTGAAATGTAAAACATTTGCTAAAAAAACTAACATACAAATTAAATGAGGTATGATAAGGGATGTCCTTGGTCATCAGTTAGGTTGTCTCTGGGCCCTGAAACTATTAAACAGAATTTTCAAGGAAATGCAATAATAGTGTGAAAACCAACTTAACAGTTTTCTGTTAGTTTTAACATTTTGGAATTAGCCATATTTGCAATGAGTAGTGTGGGTTTGGGAGTCAAAGTCCCAGATTTTGTTTAGTGTTGTTGGTTTGCTGTGTGATTCTCTCGGACTGTTACAATACGAGTGTGAAACTGAAGCTGTGCAAACAAAGTTTGGCTGATGAAAAGTGGGATATGTGAGTGCCTGGGTATTAAGGACTATGTGGTCCAAGGTGATACCTATCTATCTATCTGCAGTGCTATTTCTAAGTATCTTTTTACTTTTCTAACAGCAACAAATCCCCCAGTCAGGCAAATTTAATGCGTATTTGGGCAGTAGACCTCTTACTAAGGCTTTTTTTTTAATCTTCATTTCCAATTTTATTCAGCCTCTCATGACTCAGTAGTTCTTCATCTAAGTTTCCTGTTGCCACTCCAGCTGTGGGTGGGGGACGATTGTGGATGGAGCAAGTTTTATTAGGGATAAAGTAAATCTCTTCTCATATAATCGTTCTGGAAGCAAAATGAGGAGAAGCGTTAGCTGGTGCTTTGCTCCCAGTGTCAGCTGGGAATCACGGCTTGTGCTGAGTTCATTGTTTATAAGTCTGGGTGAAGGCCTGAGGTTCTCTCTCACTGTTTACTCTGTTCTCAGGAGTTTGTCTCAGTAAGTAAGGGCTGAATAAACACCAAGTACGGTTCTCAGGATTTACCCATTTAGTTATTCAAATGTTTAAAAATTCGTTTAAAGTAGTGTGTGATAGTATATCCCATATAATGTAAATCTCTTTCCAGTGACTCTGGGGTATTGCAGAAGATTTATTTTACCTGTAAGTACGATACTGTTGTTGGTAGTTGCCTTCACTGATATAGAAGAAATACTTACCTAATGGTGAAAAAGGAAAATAAATCTAAAATTAACTGTATTATGCAATAAATAAATAAGAAAAGCCTTAAGGTATGTAGGAAGAGCATCCAGAGTGGATAAAAACACCAGAACTTATTGAAAATATTTTGGTTTTCTGTGGTATTGCCCACTGATTGCAGTGAGAACTGCAGAATTTGAAGAACAATTCTCCCCCCGTAAATAATAAAGGCAGGAATAATACCTACCTTCAAAAGACCCCTCAAGTTTCCTGTTTCAATGCCACATTTGAGATTTCTTTCCTACCCTTGCTTGAATTTCTGTCACACCAGCTACTAAGACCCCAGGTTCTTCAGGACTGTCAACCTCTGGTTCAATGGATTGACTGGATTTGGGTTATCAAGACTTGGACTCCTTACCAAGTATATTGGAGAGAACTATGAAAACACCTTTCAAGAGAGGACAAGGATCTTACAATACAGTCTCCAGGAAATGGTATATATATCTATCTATCTATATATCTGTAGGAAGATATAGCCCATATTGTCCTACAACTGACAGCTGTCATCAGCTTTTCAAGAAACTGCCGGTGCTAGAAACCTTTTATGAAGAACCTCTGTTCTTGTGCTGGCCCAGCTGGTCACACTGTGGTCTTCTAGCTGCAGTAGCAAGGACTGGGCATTCCTTAGAATATGTGGAGTTTGGGTTAAATATCATTTGAAGGTGGAGCTGGTTTTGTATCCGGTGAGCGAGATGCAGCATCCAGCAGTGTTGGTGACACAGCTGTTCCCATGCACAGTTCCCAATCTTTCAGGTTGGGATGAGGTTTTACTGGTCTCATAAAATAAGGTAGTGCTGCAAGTGGTGTCTGAGGCGTATTTGTTTAGGAACCAGAACTGAATTTGAAGGCCTGTGAGCTAAAGGAATAATTCAGAGACACTTAAAAAGTGTCCAGTGTTCTTGTGAAAGATTTACACTGATCTACAAGTCAACAGTATAGTAAATTCTTTTCTAATGCACAAATGGAGCTTTTTACTGAGAGATTGCCAACATTCATGAAAAAAATGTGTTTTGTTTGCAGTCTCAGACAGTCACTTTTGAAGACTTGGTCTCTTGTGTTGATTGGAAGTAAGAGCAGAAATTTGCTTGAACCTCAGCTCACTGGAGGCTGGGAGGACATTCTGGGGAAGAATTATTGTATGTTTACGCTATTCCTATGCTCTTCCCTAAGCCATTTATTACTGGCTACTATTAACAACAGGTTATATGAATCTTTGCTTTGGCTTTTTTGATTTTATTTTTTTTTTAAACATTGAGAAGAGCTTTCAGGAATTTAATTTACCACAGCGGCAAAGTACAGTGTTACAAAGTGGATATCTAAAATGGCCTGCAGTTAGTTGTCTGTGCTGGAGGATTTATAATCGTCACATAAACTGGCATTTTGTGACAGTGAGTATCTATCATTGGAAGAGAAGTAAAAATAAATGGGTGGTATAAATTGTTCTAGCTCATTTGAGGCCCTATATCCCCAGTGAGCTATTGTTATGAGAGGCACAGAAGTAACTGCTGTGAGTCATGGAGCAGCATTGCTTTAGAAGGGTACATAATAGCATTTCAGCCGAGGACACAAGTAGAAGCTATGGTGTAACCAGACAACCTTTCAGCCCATTTATCAAAACACTTGTAGTTCCCATTTCAAGGAAGGCGACACAGTAAATATGAGCAAAAAGAAAAAGGTTAATCTGTGTATCTGTATCCAGACATTTCACTAAATAAAGCAATAAAATAAATCAATGCAGAACTGCTAGTGCTTAAGTGCTTAGCAAAGAGCTTCTGAATCCATCACGACTGTGGGCTTTTGATTTTTTAATCTCCTCCTCTACTTTGGATCTTGAAAACAATTTAACAGATGAAAGGTCTTTTTTTTTTTTTGCCAATTTATGTAAGAAACACTGACCTGTGGAAATAGAAAGAAAAGGATGATATGCTACTGTGTGCCTGGTGTATACTTTCCCAAGCTGAAACGTAAAATACGCTTAGTGTTAATGGATACTGATAAAAGGCAGAAGTAAATGTCTGTGAACATTCAGGCTTGGAACAGTCAAAATGCATCTACATTAAAGGTTTTGTTTCACAGCTGAGCATTCAGTCAGGGTCCCTGATAAGACATTTCAAGTCCTTGCATCTCCAATTTAGTCAGATGGAATGGTGAACACTGAATGAGTCTGGAATGATTACCCATGAATTCATTCTTATTTAACTTCTTCCAGAGCTGAAACTCTCAAGTTGTCCCAGGCTTAGTTCCAAGTTTGCCTCCTGGAATAAACACAGGAGGTTAACCTCACACCCAAGGAATACAAACTTACAGGGGTGCAGATTTTCTGTTGAGGACACCACTGTTGTTTTTCTGTGTCTGGGAACATCAAACCCAGGGACAGCTCTAGAGCTGGATAACGTGCTTAGACTTCTCTCTGCTCCTGTTGTGATCTCCTGGAGACTTCTCTCATCTGCGACTCCAAATGACCTAATTGGTAATCTGAATCTATTCTCTGGACCCTCCTGGCCTCTCCTTGTACTGATATAGAACCTCTTTGATCTACTTGCTCCTTTCTGGGGAAGGTTCTTGAGTCCAGTGTCTCAACCATCTGGCAGTTTCTCACAAAAATCTTCTTTCTACAAAGAAAACAGCATCATAGTCTTACGTAGAAAACAAGTACATGTATCTCTCTAGCACCTTTTAGTTTATGATGTCTTCTAGAAGATCATCTGTTGGATCCCATGCAGCCTCTCCAGCCCACTGCTCTCAGGAGTACTTTCCTACCATCTTGATCTTTTTTGCCTGCTCCTTAGTTCAAAGGACAGCTCTGATTTTCTGGTCATTGGTTCCCATTTTACCTGAGCACTGTTACAGGACTTGCTTCTTTGTAACAGAAGTCTCAGGATCCAACTTCCAAGATGGTAGAGCTACCCAACCACAAGCTGCCGTTCTCTTCTATCACACATGAGGTGAGTGACACACATGTGACTCCGTGGTTTTAGTGCTTCATGGGCAGATCACCTTAATTTGTGCTAACATGAGAGTCTGCTGCTTCCAGTGGGTCAGTAAGATCGTCAATGGCCAGGAGATTGCTGGCAGGGACCTACCATCGCTCTGTGGATCTCACAGGTTGAGAAGGTTGAGAAGTTTGTGGCTATTCCAGAACACTGATTTTCATATTTCCCCTCTTTGATTGTTTTTCTCACAAAATGTCTGCAGGTGACATGGTTGGGTGATTACTCCTGGTACCGATACCATTAAGTCATGCTCCTTTGCTAGCTTATGCTTTAAAGTGGCCAAGTTCAGGACATTCATGTCCTATTCAGCTTCTCTCTTTGGCAAACAGCAGGCATAATTCAGCAAACAATTGAAATGGGAATTGAAGAATGCATTGTTCAGATGTGGCCATCTCAGCTTCCGTGGCCAGAGAGCTCCTGAGTGAAGCTAAGCTGAGGTGGCTGAGAGATGCATCGCATCTTCCTCACACTTTTTTTTGATGGTGCATCATCTGCTTTTAAGCAGTAGGTCGTTGATCTCATGGTTGTGATATCTCTAATCCTCCTCTGGATTAGATCTTCTCTCTCCTTACAGAGAGATAGTATCAGTTGTAGCGTGCCTCTTATGCTCTTATTGAAAAGTACATGGAGGGACAGGATCCATGTGTAGAACTTGGAGTAGGGAAGGAGCTCCAAGGACATTGCTGGTAACCTCATGAGAGTTCAGTGACTAAATATTGGCCCTTGTTTGGATTTCAGTACCATTTCTGAACTGGCGCACTCTCTCGGATACTCTCCCTATTTGATTTAATCAGACTTGAAATTTTCTTCTCTCTCTTTGTGAGTCTCTCTGTCTCTCATTTTACTGACATCTTCTCCTGCCTGAAGACGAGATCTATAAAAATATGAAAAATACTTTTGGCCGAGAAGTGATATGTTATTAACATTTCACTATTTTAAAATAGATAATACTAAGGCAAACAAAATGGAGAACATTTTGCTTCTAATATAATTTTCATGGTTTCCTATTTTTATATTCTGCTTTTGAATTTGGAGCTTTGAGTGCAAAGAGAGGAAGTCAAAAGTTTACAGCAGGAGACGTAGGTACCGTATTTTCCCCTCAGGAAAATGGCAGGATTTCAGGATGTGGAAAATAGTATTCTTTTTAAAACAAATCTCAGTTGTCTGCCTTTGTTGGTTAATATTTAGAGGCTGATATCATTGCAAACTTCTTGTGTGAGACGACTATTACAATTAAAAAAAAGAGCAACATTTTAAATCCTTTCGTATAATCACGTGATAAGATTACAGGCAGATGAAGAAATTAACCGAGTAATCTATAGGGTGTATTTGCACGATGTCAGCAACTCTGCAGGAGCACTCCTGGCCCTGGTTTCCTGTGGAATGTGCGAGGTCCCAGGGATCCGTCACACGATACGCCGCAGAAAGATGATGAGTAGAGGTGGTTTTGCCGGGCAACTGACCTCCTACTCTTGCCCATAATAATTTATTCGTGTGGTCGTACCCCTAAGACACACTAATACCGTACATACCATTGGCTGAAAACTGATGCAGCATATTGAAAAACAGCATCGGATACCCACGGTCAGCTCGGGTGAAGGGGCTGGCTGTTGTCTAAAAAGGGGCTGCCACGTAGAGGGGTCTGTTGCTCTGGTAAGGGGTACGCTGATTTAGTTATGCCCCACAGCATCCATTGTCAGAAGGTTTTTCTCAGAAAGGCAGCTTCTATCTGGCTTCTTGTGGCAGCCCTCCAGAAAAGCTGCATATACAAGTGCAGTCTGTGACCTCTTGCTTGATAGATTGCAATTTAAAGGGTAAAATCAAATGCAATGGAGTCAAAATGGGTTTTTTTTTGCTAAATTTGATTTTTTTGTTGTTGTCAGTTTTAAGCAATGTTTTAATTGATGCGCTCGACTCTTAACATGCAGGTTCTTCTGGTTAAGTGGGGAAACGCTCAAGCCATGCCTTATAGTTTCTGCTGGTAGATTAGTTTTAAAGCAGTAAACGTTTCAGTATGTGGTCATCCCCCTTGAGTGAGGAACATGCCTAGTAAACTCATGTCCAGTTCTCAGGTTTTGAAGTGTCCTTAAGGATGATCTTAGAGACGAAGTGCTGACTGCAGGAGCTGTCTTCAAGAACTCTCTCATTCCCTACTTTTAGGAAATGAAGAACATGAACATGCAGAGCAGGCATAGTCCATTTTTCTTCTGTATCAAAGTGTCTGCTATCATTTGTGTGAAGAGGTGTCTCTCACTGCTGTGGACACTTGCTAGCATTCTTAATTACAGACTCTAAAAAACTAGGGCCAACCTTCCCAAGGGTAAGTACCCAAGCCCACCTTTGGACACCTAAAGAGTTGGCTTCATGTTCTTAGTTCCTGAGCCAGAAGCCAATGGGAAATGGGGTCTTTGGGGGTTTGTTTGAAAATAAGAGTGCTTATTTAAATACAAGTGCTAGCCTAGGTCTTCAAACAGGAAAAATCAACATATCTCCATGGAAGTTGATAGTTAACGTGCTGGTTTGTGTAACTTGAGCCTTTGGCTCCCAAGGCTGGAAGAACGGATCCAGATGAATTTCTCTTTATACCCCTAAATATCAATTAAGTACAAGTTGAATAACTAAAATATTCTTTCATTAAAAATCATAAGATTTTAAAAAAATCAAATACCTTTCCTTATTTAGCTTGGAATAAAGAAATCTAACCATGGAAATGTTTAACAATCTCAGTCCAGTTTCCTTCCAATTAATTCTCGCTAGATATAAAGCCAGGTTGTGCAGTATATAGTCCCATCACATAACTCACATGAATTATTTTCAGAGATGAGGCAATCAAGCCACCTTAGTAATGTGGTTTCTTTACTGGGCATTAATCACAAGCCTTGTTTGGTCTGTAGTTTATAGACCAGTTAATGTTATATGAAAAATTGAGAAAATTAGAAATAGTTGCACATGTGTGTCATTCACCTTTCTCAGAAGGGTTATTATTTGGAATAATAGCTAAGAGTAGTCCCTAAAAATTCATGTATTTCTCCTGGTTGTACTGAAAGTTTTGTCTGGAAAATAAGTAAAGCAGGGATCGAACTGGAATACTAGCTCCAAATCATCATGCACATTGATGAATACTGTCTATGTTTCTAATTCTGGTAATTACTACTTGAGGGTGGTGGTGTGGTTGTGATTGGTTTGATATTTCTCACACAAGTTTGTGCTATTACCAAGTGCAGAATAAGTAGCAAAAGCAAAAAAAGGTCTTTAACGTTGTCCTCTGTGGGTCTGCTACATGGGGAACCTTGCTGAGCTGCTGGACCTGCGTTCTGACTGTTACTGTGGTATGTAAATAAGCAGTATCATTGTCTTCTCCCGCAGCCTCCCAGTTATGTCTTCTGGGTGTAAACTCCTCTGAGACCCCTCAGGCCAATTGCCTCAGGTCCTGCGAGCTGAATAGGCACATGTTCTTCTGCCAGAGGTTACCCTTCACACGTACCTCCCATGAGACTAAGGGCAGTGAGGGGACACAAATGACATAACAACATGTCTTCACTACAGCCAGCATGAAAGAAACTGACTGGGGCAAAAAAAAATAATACCGAATACCTGTTTCTGTTTCAGCTTTCCCACTACAGGCCACTGTATGGCCAGAAGGTCACGCTCTGGGCAGTGCCCAGAACGCTTGGTTTCTCTTGCATGAGTTTTTCCAGTTCTGTTTCTTTCAGCCTTGCCTGGCTTCTGGAAATCTTATCTTGCAGCATCTTATACTGCAAAATTACTGCCTGACGGCTTTGAATATTCTTTCTCGTTGCACATCCTAGATAGATACAACTCGAAAAAGTTGTTTTGCTTTGTTTCATTCTGTTGCCATTCTCATAACTAACAGGGAGTCTCTAAGGTTTGGTCCCTTTCCAGATCTCTGGGTTTAATGAACCTGTGCCATAGCCGGGCTAAAAAGGATGGAGCTTACGCTCAGCAAGGCGTTTAGGAAAGTGATTTTGTCACATAAACCAGAATTCAACTGCATGTAAACAGATGACCAGAATCATCTGTGGGCAGATGTGTTCAGGCAGAATGCTGATGGCCACTTTCTGTATCTATGCTGTGGTCGCTCAAGTAACTTCCATGCTTCCAGCGGGATAAAGTTAGCTCGGTGCAAAAATGTTTGTGTCCCAGTCTTAATGTCATTGCAGAGCAATTCTGTCACTGTGGATGGCCCAAGGTTTGCCAACCTGTCACATGGAGGAGAGCTATGTGACTTGCCACCACAAGCTATGCAGCTACATAGCAAAGCGATGATGGCCAGGGGACGTACTCTTAAAATATAATCAAATAAATTACTGGTGGTATATGACCTATAGGAATTGGAATATTAATAAATTTTAATTTCCTTTGTGATCTGAAGTACATTTATTGGGTTCCAAGACCTTATTTTCTTAAGTATATTTTACATCAGGCTAACACTTGAATGCTGTTACGTGTTTAATATGTAATTACTGCTAAGAAAAAATATATTTTAAGTAGTTGACTGACCTCACCATCGTCTTAACCTAGAGAATTGCCTGCAAAGTTATGGGGAAGCTTGTTTTTAAACCCATTTAGTGCTTGAGAAATAATGCCAGGATAGCAGTTTTAGGGTAGGCATTAATTCACTGCAAATACAATTGTGTGCCTCAGCTCCACCCAGTTAATACATATATGCCACCAGAAAGTGCTGTTATTAAATCACACGTTCAGTAGCTATTACTATGACCTAAGTTTGAACCAGAAACCTAGAAATGAAACATTCTTGGGTTTCCCTTTGAATTCTCTCCTTTTTTTTTAAGAGCCTCTTTCATTCTTTGTCAGAGAGTTGTGGTCAAATAGCTATATAAGACCCATCTGTCAGCAGAAGCAAAATGATACAGTTTTCTTAATACAGGATTTTATGCATCAATGTAAACCCCCCGAATTGAATGAATGTCAGTATTCTCAATCCACAGTCAGTCAGAAAGTTTGAAAGTTAAAAGCCAGCAGAAAAGTTAATGAAAGTATTTGACTTGTCAATGATCAAAGTCCAGAACTGCAAAGAGCATTTATTAGTTGGTGACTGATAGAGTGCTTTTCCTTGTTTCTTTCCCTACTCTCCATTAATATCTTGGATCTTTTTTCATACCTGCCTTAGCCTAACAAAAGCAGCTGTTCTTCTGAATTTCTGGTAATAGAAGCAGATAAATGAAGTGATGTTCAAACAAATTTTCTGACCTAGCTTCTCATTAGCGAGTGATTACTCTAAAAAAGTTGTGACAGGAGCATGAAGGCTTAATTTTGCTTTCATGTAAGTGAGTGTAAATCAAGAATAGCTCCACGGAAGTTTGATTTTCTCTCTTGGTGGCGTACCACAAGTAAATAGAGAATCTGATAGTGCTGCTAGCATTCTGCCAGGTATCAGAGGCCCGATATTAGGAAACAGAAATGAAAAGGGAAGAAGATGGATATATAGCTGTATATGCTGATAATAGAAAGGTTTAGTTTTCAGGTAACACTCAAATTCTCTGATAGAATTACTGTAAGGAGTTTGGGTAAGCCTCCACCAGCAACAGATGGTGTCAAATAAAGAAGAAAATTCTTCTGAAACTCACGCTTCCATAAAACTCTGCTCACCAGTGTGGCCTGTTTTGTTTTATCTTGTCTCTGATTACCGTAACATTTACATAAAACTGGGGAGGAAACGCAAGCGTGTGCCTGATCATTATGGCCAGTCTAACAAAACAAAGCTCAGTAAAATAAATCTCACATTGCAGCTTGCTCATTTTATGGGATGGCTGGATGCCTGGGTGATTCTCGCCTGCGAAGGTCTGTGTTCCGTTCTGCTCCTTGTACCAAATGACAGTCCAGAAAGCTGAATTTAATTTGGATTAAAGGCACTGACACCTTTGATTCACTTCCGTGAGCTGTAACTCTAGCCTAAAAGTGGTAAATTGTGCTGTTTCCACATAGACTTTTACAATAGAGGTGGCTTTTTCTTTTCCCTGTTTTTGTTTTAGAGGGAGAGGCAAGTGGGAAGGGCTAAACTAAATCAGATACTTTACAGATCTCCTATTAGTGCCATTTAAGCAGGTTCTTTTGTACTTTAGGTTAGTTCTATATAGCATTATGTATTTTAAAGACATTTTTCATTTCTGTGGGCTGCCAGATGTGCTGCTGATACCTTCTGATCTTAGATAGTTTGACATTGATTTTCCTAGCACACGCCAGGGTTGAAATCTGGTCTGTAACTCATCCAAATGATCTATTCATAACAAAAAGTGCCTTCTGGCAGTTGCACCGCAGCTGAATATTGTTAAACTGAATTCATCATTTCATTTGTTTCTGATTGCTCTATAATGTTTACATATCTTACATATTAGTATGATCTTTTATAAAGCACACACTGAGGTTAAATCCTCCCAGCTCGAACTCTTTTCCTTCTTTTTCTCCCTTTTGGAAGGTGTGGGACTCTTTGTTCCCTTCAAATGAGCAGGAATCTAGGAGCTGCTTAAAGTTCACCTCATCTGAAATGATGGGCTGAGCAACTGGGAATGTGTGTGTTGGGGAGACAAAAGAATTCTTCCCCATCCAAAGACAGAACAACTGTGTGGTAGAACTGCTCATCTGAGTATACTACTACTTAAAATAAGCGTCATCACGGATGATACTCCTGCGGCAATAATTGTTGTGCAGAGACCATTCTAACGTCTAGCAGGGGATATCCTCTCCGTATTTCAGCTTCACTACAGATGAAAAATAATACATGTCAATTTGTTTTGCAATAGGAGCATGTCATGGGATGAATTTAGGAGAAGGAGAAGGCAGAAAATGTGAGGCTCCCTTTGAATATATATTTTTTCACTTTCAAAGGATGACATGTCTTGTTTGCTTTAAAAATAATAATCTATTGCCCATAAATCTAAAACAGATGTTGTTTTTCTACTAAAAAGATTAAGTATTTAAGGAAATTAAAGGAAAAAAAATACTGTCACCACGTTAATCCTCCTATATCATCATGAGAACGTCTGAAGGCAGTAGAAAGCTGTAAAAAGGATGTGGTATTAGTGTAACAAAATTACCTCTGAGTCTGGCAAACGGTGCTGATCTTCTGGGTTCTGTGGCAAACTTTGCGCTACTTCTCCAACCTCACGCTTATGTCTAGTCATGTGTTTTAGTGGGATTGGGTGGTATGTGTACTCAGACGGAATTTGGACTTTTTAGGATGAAAATACAAGTGCCAGCTGCTGCGTGGCTTGAAAAACTTAAGCATCGCCCAGATTATTTCAAGGAGGGAAAATGGAAACCACTTGCTATTTCTTATGCATATATATATATGGAAGAATGTTCACCCAGTTGCATCTTGAAGATTGTGTGTCTGTTTTGGGGAGTGTGTTATTTCCCAGTTTTCTTACTTTCCAGCGACATCAAAATCTGGAGTTGGTAAAATATGAAATAAACTGTTCAAGTGGAAGGAGGAAATAGAAAATCTGATGATGCCATGTGTGGTACTAGTGAAGCCCGGCATGATAGCCGCTATTCTTTATTCCGGTTAAAAGTTCCCACAGCAGAAAAAAATGATAACCTCGTACCCTCCTGGCTATATTCATCAGTGTGGCGATACGCAGCTCCCTCCTTTGCTCTGTTTATGTGTTGAAAGTTTGCTGGAATGCGTACAAACGGGACTTCAGGAGTAAGATGATAGGAAAGGCTGAGTGTAATTTGAGGAGAGCCAGCATGGAAATAGCCCGTCCTGGCAAATTCCTGTGGGTATCCAAAATACATGGCCAGAAATACTGGCTCCAGAGAGAGTTTGATCTTCTAATCAATCAAAGCCTTTTAGTGTTATCAGTTGTGTAGGGCAATGAGGACTAATGACTGAAGAAAGATATATTTTTAATTTTTTTTTTCTTTTAAACGGTATTGGCCTTCTTGATGCTTAGAATTTCTCCTGATTTTACAAAGCATCTTTGTGCCTTTAATATACTTAGACTATTTGGTTTCTTCAGACTACATAGCAGTTGGATTTTAAGCTTGATGCTTGTGGTGTACGTAGATGTTTCCTTCAGAAATCACACTAGAGAGCAGAACACTGCAAAGTTTGCTGTATCAAAAATGGTTTGAGATGTGGCTTCAAAAACCCAGGCTCCTTGTGCTCTCAATGTTCCCTTCCCACCTGTAGAGACACATACTGTGTCCACAAGGGTAGGACAGGAATGGGATGAGCCGCTTGGGTTCTCCACACGCTTCCACCACTAGTTCACAGCAGATACCACCTGGGAATTTTGACCTTACGCTGTGTTCTCAGTCAGGTCAGAGATGTGAAATGGGTCTAAAAATCAAGTTATTTTAGGATTTGCTGTCTGTTGCACTTTGTTATTGAAATTGTAAAAGGAGGCTTGCCCCGTAGAGGCGTTGAAAACTCAAAGCTGTATTAATTTGTAGTTTTAAGAGAAAACAAAACCAAACCAAATGTCTTTGCAATGTTTTTGACGTAGCTTCGTCCACTTGGAGTCATAAATGCCTTTTTAAATGCAGTGCAGCTATTCTTGCTCTTTAATGGGTTTAGTCAGCCAAAATCTTACGCAGACACGCAGACACATGTGCACGCACACACAGAATCACACATCTTGAGTGAAAGTAAGTTTGGGGCATTAGAGCTGATAGGGGAGAAGTGAGCAAGATCCCTGCGTTCATTAGGTGTGTTCCTGAAAGAAACCAGGGTTGTTTGAAACTCTAGTGCTCTATTTTGAGAAACCAGTTTTCGTTGTTTTGTTTTCCTCCTTAACTTTATGACAAGAATCAGCTGCAATGTAAGTTTATGGCTTGAGAAGACTATTGTTTGTGCAGCAACCTCCCTGCTGGTGTATTTACTAAACATGTGTGATGCACAAATGCCAGTAAACTGCGTCTTGGAGCATATTCCCTAGTTGCTAGCAAAAGCTGTCTTTAAATGATGGACTGTTTAAATATAGGGAGAATGTGCATCAAGTTTCCCAGGAACAGGCCTCAATTTTTAATTACTCCTCCTCAAAACTATTTTGATGTGAAATCTGGGCCATATTGAAATCCGTGGCAAACCTCAAGCATCCTTTAATGGGTCTAGGTTTTTGCTAATGACGAGCAAGGTCTAAATAAAAAAAGACCCATTGTCCCATTGACTAAGACCTTTCTTTTTTGCTGTGCCAGCATTGCAAACATACAGACTTACTTTGTTACGGAATTCTTGTTTCCTCTTCTTGGAGAACTTCCCACCTTCTAGAGAACAACAGTTGCAGATTTAGCCTCCCACTAACGTTGACTAAGGGGAGGTGCATTCCTGCATCCTGTGATGGGGCCTCCTTTTTTCCCAGTGAATCATGCCTGTGAGTACCTCGAATGTGTGTAGCTCTGTTGGTGCTGGAAGAGAAAACATGGGTCATACTTCCAAGAGAAGACAGGTAACCTGCCAAGGGATGGATGACCTGTCTTCTCCAGCCCCTGCTGCGAGAATTATTGTCTTCAACCAGTGCAAAATGTATAACTAGTCTTTGTAGCCAGTTCTAGGACCCAAGTTCCACTGCCCTGTTGCCCATCCTGTGCTGTTTCGTACGTGCTACACTGGGTAGGTACCTCCTTATGCTTGCTTTCTGGACCAGAAAGGAAGTCTAGAAAGTCTATCTAGTCTTTCGAAAGGGGAGTGGTTTTGTAAGAGGAAGGAAAATGCCCTCCACCCTTAAAAACTGGTAATTTGCATCTTCCGAAGCGTAGAAAGGAAATGAACCAGTGTTTCCCACATCCTGAGTGGTCTAACCACGAAAATAGTGCATAGGAGCTGGGTATCACCCTGTATGTGGGTGTTACCTCTGGCTGCAAGCAGTAGAGTTCAGTTTTTGCATGGTAGTGCTCAGATACCTGCTTTGATAAAAGGGTTCACAAGTGTGAAGGAAGGAGTGGTTTGTTAAAGGTAAACCTAAGGAAAGGGCAGGATCTAATATTTACCCAGGGAAATGCTTCCTCTTGGCTAACACAAGCCCAGGCTAGCAGCCTCTACCCAAGGCACCAAGCTCTCCTGAGAGCACTGGAGCTCAGGGTTCCACTGGAAGCCTCGGGAGTTGATGGCAGATCTCGGGGGACCTTGCTGTCCTCTGTCAGCAGGATTCCCCCTTCATTCTGAACTCTGAAGGCAGGCAGGATGAGTGCTCCGCAAACGCCAGTTGCTGATTACATTGGCTGTATTTTTTGATGACAGTCAAGCAGAGTGTTGTATCCAACTGTTCATTCTAAGTCAGGTTTTTTCCCTGGAGAAACAGGGCAGATTCTCTCTTCCCATAAAAATACAGCTCCTGTTCCTGAAGTTTCTTGCTTTCTGCATGGTCAGATCCAGCTGTTCTGTAAAATGGAAGCGAGTGGGGACAGTTGCACAATCAGTGGCTGTAGCTACATCATCTCATCTTAAAATGATGCAAATTTATCCACATTCTCTTGAGACTCATAGCTATACATCTCCACTCATGTTGGTAGCTCCAGTGGAGGAGCAGGCATCATTTCAGTACTGGACTCTGATGGCTGCCAAACTACTTTGACAGGCAGTTTGATTCGCTAGAGCTTTCTCTCGCTCTTCCAGGTCAGCGAAACCCCGATTTTTGTGCCTGGTGTTTGGGGACCTTATTTCTCTGCGATGGTACCTGGATTATGGTTGAATGAAGGAGGTCAAAGTGCTACAGGAAAACTGGTAAGTGTTTGGAAACACAGGCGGATTCCGAGATGGGAGGTGTGCCATGACTGCTGTTCTTCGGTGTAGCTTCTCTGGCAGCCAGAGCGCTGCCCAAAACATCTCTGTAAAGTCTTAGGAAAAGCCGAGCTGCTGAAAGCAATGAACAATTAGTTCTTACAAACTGCTCATTTGCATACTGATAGGGGATTATATGTGGGGCAGAGCACTAAGGGCGTGTCTTCCTTTTATGATGGTGGTGGCGATGATTGGTATTAATTTGCAGGCAAGTAGACACTCATTCTTCAGCAGGAGGCTGATATAGATAGACTTGGAGATGAAGAAAATGATCCATACTGTGCTATAGAGAACAATTGTGCTCGTTGATGGGCATAAATGAAAGATGCATTATATGGACAGAATAGTAATATATTAACATGTTAAGCTGTGTCTGGATAGATGTTTCATATATTGTCATCTCAATTCTTTCCTTGAGTGCAAAGAGTCTAACTATGTTAGGCTAATTTAATTTATCAATAAAAAGTAAAACTGGACTGGATAACCTAAAAATGAATTTTCGTATTTACCAGGAGGCAACAAAACTAAAACACTGATGTCAAATTTAAAGAAAAGCTAGATGTATAAAACAGTATTTAGGCTTGAGTCCAGAAGTGTTGGAAAGATCTTAATGGCCACTTAACCCTGGAAGCTTCTAAAGCTCCTTGTGTGTCTCCCAGCCTGTAGAAAAACTGACAGCCCTCAAGGGTGAGGTGCCAAGCTCCTCTTGAGAAACTGCAGGAGGTGGGCCGAGCGCTCTGGGTATCCTCTCTCAGCTCACCAAACCTACAGGTGGGTTTGGTCTTTCACAAATTGCAGACATAATTGCTCTCTTACTCAGAGGTAGCACCACCCACCTTTATAAAAGCCAAGTGATCAGTGTGCAAGCCCAGGAAGTAGTAGATTGGGGCATCACCGCATTTATACATTCCATAGGGAACAGTCACTGAATGAGAAACAGAAATAATCCTGCATCAGGAAGCCTGGCCACACCCTGAGCTCCGAGCCATGAATTGGTGTTCCCTTCCGTGAGCTCTCCTTGGCCACGTGAATCTGACATTCCTCTCTGTACCGTGTCACAGCTTCAGTGGGAGAGTCATTCCTCCTCTGCAGCTTCTGCTTCCCAGCCCATCTCCAGCACATCCACTGGGATGTGCACTTTAAACCTTTCGGATCAAGATGGAGCTCGAACCAAAATGTCCCGTTTTATAGGGAACTGCTGCAACCAGAAATTAAAATTTTTAATTATTGCTTGTGACAACTTCCTTTTAAATGGATAATGGCGAATCTTGTGCATTTCTTTGTAAGGACACTTTTGAGAGGAGAAGTCTGTGTGTGCTTAATTCAAAGTGACTGAAGACACCTCATTAAGCTCTACAGAGGATGCAGAAAGTCAGGGTTTTTTTCTTGTCTGGCTCAAGGTGGCTCCACGCTTAAAATGTGCTGTAAGAGATGATTTTGAAAATCCTTTCCTTCTTAGTACTGGAGAACAAGGTGTTCCTGAGTCATTAAAGAAATTGCTGAGAAAAATGTATGGCCTTGTTAGGACCCATAGCACAAGTCAGCTCTGAGTACTGTTCAGTTTATTAGAGAAGTTGCCTTATTACGACATACTGAGAATATCTCATGGTTTTCTTAAGGTTTTATGTACAGAAAACACAAAGGGAGCCATGGGAGGAAACTGTTTTGTGCACTATGTGGAGGATAGTTTACATTCATCACCTTTGTTATTATAAAACTAGAGGCCTTTTAAGATCCTGCTTTCTCATACTTCAAGCTTTCTGAAAATGTCAAAAAAAAAAGGGGTGGGGGGGGGAGATGTTTTGGGATTCTTCTCATTGCTTGATTTATGCCCAAAGGTGAATTCTTTTCATGAAACTTGAACAGCCTGTTGAACTTCTCAAAAGTAAAACTGATACACTTCCCTTGTAAAATCTCTAATTAATTCTTTTATTGGTACAGCTGCGAAAAATGTCTGTTGGGTTTTGAAACCTGGTGCAGATAGAGCCCAAATGAAGAGTTAAGAACTCTGCTTGGTTTGAAAAGGTTTTTTTTTTGTAGGTGTATGAGATGTGTATGCTTTTACACTAGGTTTTCAGTTTAGAAGAGGAAAGATACTGCTCAACAGAGACCAAGGATGACATCATGACATGATTAAAATGACATGACATCATGAAAAATTGTGAAATAAAGACTTGCAGAAAAGGGTTTCTAGATACAACCCTCGTGCTCATATCTTGAATTAAAACCATTTAACTAACTGCATAACTTCTGTAACGTTGTTGTGCAAAGTGTTTTGCTAGCACACATGTATAAGCGTATATTTATTTATAGATTTCTTTCTGAATTTATGAGCTACTCCTGTGTTCTAAAGAGATTATGTAAGATGGCAAAATTCAGGCCTGAGCTTTGTCTCTAACACGTGCACATGTTTGAGTTTTGTCTTTGGTGCCAATCTCAGAAAGAACAGGCAGGCGTTATTTTTATTGCTGTGTTCAGATGTGCTTCATTGTGTGTTTTGTTACGCTGGCTAAGGGCTAGACTCCTGCTGTTAAAAATTAAATATCCAATGTGCTTTGCTGCCAGTAGGTATTGCCAAATACACTCGGTGCTCTTGAGTAGCTCTGCTTTTGCCTCTCCAGCTTTTACTGTCACCTCTGATGGGATATTATTACCAAGAGGCCACAAAACCTGCTGAATTACTGTCTTAAAAGCCCGTGTTGTTCTACCTGATACTTTGTTTTGTGGATAATGGTAGCCACTGTGAAACGAAAGGACCAGATGATTTATAAATTGAATATAGACAGAGCCTATATTGATCTTTTTTTACAGCAATAATTGCTTGTCAGGGTATACATATTGTTTCCTGCAATGAACATATGGAGCATCTATCAGGATGACAACACACCTTGCATTTTATTTTAACAGCGTTATATAGAAAGATGTAGGGATTTGGGCCAAGAAGATGCTCCTGGTAGAATTCCAACGAGGATGTGCATGCAAGAGAAGGGGAGAAGCTAGAGGACATGCCCTCAGATAGCGTTGGACAGGAAAAAAAGTCATCCCTTCAGCTGCTGCTTCTGCCTGAGGCGCTGCATGTTTAGCATTTTGCCTATTTTTGGTGCAGCATCGGTTGTTTTTACTTCCTGTTTTAAAGCCAAATCCCGAATTCAGTAATGTCAATGGGAGCTTTGCCATTGGCTTCACTAGGACTAGGACTTAACGCCTCAGGAGCAATTTAGAAGCTCTCTTGTCTTTTTAAAGTCACGACACCGCATTACCCTTTTCCCAGACCGAATGTTTAAAATGTAATCATTCCCAAATTGTTGCTTTCTTCTTTTTCAGATAGATCATGTGGTCCGGGGCCATGTTGCCTTCCCGGAATTACAGTCAAAAGCTGCAGCCAGGTCAGTGTTCTTATTCTTTATCACGTACCTGCCTTGCAAATTGATGATACGCTGTATTCCCAGCAGCGCAGAACTGCACTGCTGTGTCCTTATTCTGAAACAGGGGAATTAAAGGTCTGATAGTGGGTTGGAAGTATTTACAAAGACTTGCCAGGTGATTGCTCAAAGACAAAAGCTTTAAACTCCCCTCAGATACCCTTGGCGTATCTAAGAGGTGATATTAACCTTCTGCTTTTCAACTTCGTTTATATCCAGCCCAGGGTATTTCTTGCTACCCTATATCGCATCGGCCCTATTCAGCAGACCCTTATGCCTCGGGCAAATGATGTGTCTTAATTTGTAGCTGACACTATTAAACTCCAAGGGTGAGATACAGCGTAATTAGAAATATGTTATTGAATATTTTTGGAACAGTCTTCTAAAGGAAGGCCTAACCCCTGTATGACAAATTCCCGCATGGCAGCATGGATAGTACAGAGAAACCCAGGATGAATTTTCAGACAAAAGCTTAGGATGTAGGAGTGAATTGGAGGTAGCTCCAGCATTCCTTGAGCAGGAGGCTGTGTGCCATGTGGAGTTTTAGTTTGGTCTGCTTTAGAAGTGGATGAAGACAGTCCAGACACTTCTGTCAGATCTGGACTTCCTCAAGCTATTTTGGCGTGGATTCCTTTTCAGATGGTTCATGTCACTCCCAGAGAGATCCTCGCTGGACAGTTAGGCACATTGAATGAAAAGTTGATTCTCTTTTAATTTATTTTTCCTCCTTAGATTAAAGCAAAAAATAGCAAACTTGGCATTTTATCACTCTGGTCTAAAAGGCGAGGGTCAGTCCTGGTAGATGTATCGAGCATATGCAGTTATAGCGTTATTTTCAGTCTTTCCTGGGGAGGTAAAGCTACCTGGTCTCTCCAGATGACCCTTCCATGCTCTGTAGCGCCCGACGCCTCACTTGTTTGTTAAGGACTTGACAAAGATTCCCAGAAATGTATTGGACTTCATTCAATGTAAAATAGATTCGTGCTTCCTAGAATTCTCTTTGTTGTTCTTTTTAAACAAAAACAAAACAAAAACAAAAGCAAAAACAAACAAAAAAAAAAGGAAATAAATTCATCTGTGTATGTTTGAAATGGGGATTAATCTCTTCTTTTTTGTTTTTTTTCAAAATTTTGGCTTCCAAATTTCTCCAGTGCCCCCATATAAAGCATGAGCATAAGAAAATCAATTAGTTTAGTCTGTAATATCAGGATAAGCCTTTTTTGTTGTTGTTGGAAAAATAAGTATAGAGTAGCCCACTTGTCAGTACATGCTCTGATATTGAACTGACTGACCACAACTGCTTTCATAGTGGAAAAACCTCGGATTGTGATGTGAATAGGACACTAGAGAATATCAGGAATAGAACTCCATGAGTATGGTGTCATAACTTTGGATTTGAGTCTCCTGCAGGTACAGTAAAACTGTGGAGGATAGTATTGATACAGGGGCTTATAATATTTTATAAAAAGGTTGATCGTATTTAAAAAGTTAATTGGCTCAATGATATTTTTGTAATGCTTTCCAGGTGTTACTCTGCTAATGAAATGTGTGGATGGCTATAAATATAGTGAACCAGTCTCTTAGCAATTCCCACTATCCCTTTTCCCCTTGTCCTCAAATATTCATGAAATTTAAAAAAGTTAATTTGGGCAAAAGAAAATCAGGAACTTTGCAATTTGGACTGAATTTTTCTCTTTTCTTCATTTCTCTTCACACATGGAGCACAAGCTTCAGCCTTAGTGCGGGGCTTGGTACCAGCAACTATATAAGTGCAAGGCATTTCTTTAGTGAAGAGTGTTGGCCCAATCTTTGGATTATGTGTTTACTTACATTGTCATATATTTAATAAGAACACACTGTCTCATTTTTGGGGATTGTTGATGATGATAAGTTATTTTCCTGGAAATCTCAGCAGAATGTTTCAGAGGATTTGGTTTATTATATTTAGTATATTTTCTGTGTGGGTGTAGGAGTTCATATCTGTTCAACCATTGCAGATTGTCATTAGAAGAAAAGAAAAAGAGAATTCCGTACTTAGGTGCGCAGCTGCATATTACCTTTACTCCCCATTCGAGGTGCAGCACTGTGAAGGGTTAGCTTGGTCTTAGAGAGACAAAAAGCATCTGGATTTCTGGATCATTAGAAACCAACATCTGAGGTCACAAATCTGTGCCTCTTCCTTGCTGCTGCCTATCACTTACTTCTGCCTTCCCAAGCCCGTCTTTCCTTTCTCCCAGGCTCCCAATGCTGCTAATTAGTAGGTGCAGCAACGACAAACTGCCTGCTGAGCAGCTGAGCTCAGAAGCTTCTGTCCCTTTTCCCGTACCAGGAGTAGAATTTGCAAGCTGCATTTATCACCGTTTCAGTAATTTGTGGTAACTCGTTAGGGCGCAAGTGGCTTAAGACAGGCTTGCCAGAAACCAGCTCCTGCTGACCACTTGTGCTGGAGACCAGTCTTGTGCAACCCTCCCAGTACTATTCCTATGTTTTCCTCGCCCTTCTCTTACTGGAAGCGGGGAGGGTTGAATTACATGAGGATTTTCTGGACAGCTGTAAATTTTGCATTTGGTCTAAGTAATTGGCATGCTGTGAGAGCAAAACTTGGGGGTTTTCATGCAATTTGGTGAGTTGCAGAAGTTGCTGTGTATGTAGCACTTCTGTTCTTCAGTGTATATATTGTGTAGGTCTGACATAGCTATCACTTTATGTTAAATCCTTTATAGGTAGGCTAGAGTAGGAAATTTAAAATATATAGATATAATAATATGATAATTTGTGCTTTAAAGTTTAAATACCTCTCTTTCCTAGAATTACAGTTTCTAATCTTCCAGAGGAAAAAAGTATCTAACTGCTTGACAGCAAAGGTTATATGCCCTTTGGTGCTTTGTAAAGCTCTACATTTTAGGACAGAATTTCCTTTTCCTACACTTCTCGATGCCATTTCCCCATCTAAAGAGTTGTCTTCCCAAAGAAAAAAGTTACACACATGGTATCTATCAGGAATTCTGGGATTTTTCAAGCAGAATATAATAATCATATTTGGCAGCTCTCTTTACCTCTGGATGTTTTAGAGCTCTTTTTTGTAGATTTAAAACCCCGAAGTTTTAGATATTTTTCCTGAAAGATACCTGCTGGCATCTTCCAGGATTCCTGAACAGATTAAATACCAACCTCTTGCTCCTTTCTGAAGTTAAGTCCCAAATACGAATGTAACCCTGGGCAAACATGCATTGATTTCTTATTCTCTGCTTTTATCGTAGTTCCTTTTTAATAGCAGCAGCTTGTGTCCAACTCTGCAAGTCAGATCCAGCTGCTACTGATGCCTTCTCCTAGAACTGAACAGAAAAAGCTCCAGACAGCTGATGGTGTAATATTATGTATAAAACAAACATGGCAGAAACTGGAACTGGCAAGTGTTTGAAGGGTTTTGCCAGTCCCTCAGTCCAAATGCAGTGCCTTGAACCCATGTCTTTACATAGGGGAAAAAAAAAACAACCCACATAAAAGGTGTGAAAAGAAAAAGGAAAGGTGTAATTCCCAGGTTGTGTAGGTCTTAAGCATATTTGGCTGAATTTCAGCCTCTTTTGCACAGTCCTTGTGTTCTGTCAGAGCTGCACACATGGCTAATCCTTGCGAGAGTAATCAAGCAGGATGGAGATCAGATAGAAGCTGGGACGTCTGGTAGGTCTGCGGTTGAGTGAAGCTTTCCTTTCTTTTCCTTCCCAACGGTCAAGCCACGATTTAGACTGGAAATGAAATGGCTTTGTCCTTAGCATGTACTGCTTATAGCGCAGTCTTTAGGGGCATAGAAAACAGGGCCACTTTTACAACAAGCGGGAAAAAATGATCGTGACCTCAAAATTATCATAATTCAGGTCCAGGAAGACACATAAAGTACATTTTAAAGTACGTGAATAATGATGTGAATTAGTTATTTTAATGTCTTCCAAGTGTACTTCATTTTGAATGATATCCTCTGATAGCATACACATGGTAAGGTATAATTGGAAAAACATGCAGCTGAATGGTTGAATGCAAAGTATAAATATACAGCTGCTAGCAGGTCAGAAGTCAAACTAGTAAAGCATATGCCAAATTCCCTTAGGGATCTCATTAGTGCATGATTGAATATACATGTAGAGGCTAAATGAATATCACTGTTTGGGTCTGCAGTGGATGAGACAATGAGTAATCAATTGTAATTAGGCTTAGATGCTATTATTGACCCACATGTCTAGAATCAAATGCCCCACTCGGAGATTTCCGAGGAGTTGAAAAATATGGATGGATCTGTTTATGACAGTATGAGCGTCTGAAAGAAAGACTCTGAGCGTAATTGCAACATTTTTGAAATGGAATGTCACTAGAACCGTTGCAAGCCAAAGCACTGAAGAATTCAGTGTTAGTCCTAAAATTACTCTTGGTCCAGGAAAAAGTCTGTTGGATGGTGTGGAGTTGGGTGTAGTATCTGAGCTTAGATACAATCATTTTTAGGCCCATGTTCGGCTCCTCCCTAAAATAGCAGCCACTTGCTTTCTCTCCTCCACCCTTAGTGCTGTATTTTAATCATAACACACGCTGAAATAATTATGGTTTAAAAAAGGAAAGCTGTGAGTCCAGTGCTATGGATTTATCAGAGAAATTTTTAAACATTTGTAAAGGAATTGAATTTGCATTTCTGTCTGGAATCCCCCTTATTCCTCCCTCTCGCCTCTTTTCTCTAGCTTTCTCTTTCACAGTGGCAGCACCTTTCTGGTAGAGACAAATAGCATCGAGCCCCTGAAATACCAAACAGCTCTGGCTCGTTGAGAGACCGGTAGGAGACAGTGTCCAAACTGGAGATGACAAACTGCCGTTACCTCCCCTCATCCTTTGAGACCGAGGAATTCAGGTGGCCTGTTGAAAGGCCACCCAGATGGGACATCCATCCCCACTCTCCATGGCCTGCGATGCCACGGGCTCAGCAAGCAGTGGCTTTTGCCTCTCTCCCCCTTTTGTTTTAAGTTTGGGATTTGGCATACTTTGGTGGGTTTTCTGCATTTGATGGTAGTACAAATGTTTTATGTTTGATGAATAACCTCCCCCACTCTTTTTTCCAACTTGTTTTTCTTCTAGTGCTCACAGTATATATACGTACTTGAACAGTCACCTGGATCTGATTAAGAAATCTTTGCCTGTGGGTTTCCTCACTGTTGATTTACATGTTTGGCCAGATTTCCATGGTAACAGATCTCCCTTAACAGATCTGACACTAAAGGGCATGGTAAGAAACAGCCTGTCTTTGCAAAAAGGTCAATACAGGGTAAAAAAAAAAAAAGAAAAACAACCAAAAAACAAAAACCAAACTTGGACAGAGCTTTTTTCAATTTTGAGCGTACTCCTCCTTAGCTATTTAAACTATCCCATAGGATTTGGGTTTCTTGCTGCATTTCAAAGTGTGCTAATGTTTCACCAGAAAACCAGAGATGGTTGTAGTTGAGGTATCACTACAGCTGCATTTCTTGTCTAAAAATACTGAATAAAATATGGCAGTGCCATGTGTGTCCCAGTATCTTCCTGAGGAATCCCATTTCAGAGCACTGACTGGCAGCACTTGCTGTTGTTAACTCACCTGTCTGCTGAATTTTGCATTTCTTTTGCAATGAATTTCAAAACCAAATTTGGATATGTCTATCTGGGAAAGGAATGAAATATCCTAAGGAGAGATTGTTTGATTTAGACAGAAAAATGTGCTGTATTAGTTGTTGGGTGGTAAATTTCAACAGAAATTGAAAAGCTCCTCTGCTTATTGTTAAAAGTGGGCGCAGGTGCTCTCACAATTGGAAATATGCAACCATCGTGCTTCGTACATCTTAGTTCAAAGGTAAACCTGATCTAATTCTGGCTTGTGGTTTTAAAACTGCTGCTTTTGGAACTTAAAGGGATTGAAATATTATGTTCTGTGCAAAGAAATTTTCCAAGCGTTGCAAACCAGGAGCAGAAGGAGCAGCGTATGGAAGCCCACCCCAGAACTTCTGCTGGGGAGATTTTCAACCCACCTTTAAATGTTTAGATGTTTCTCTTCGCTGAACTTGATGGTTGTAGGCTGGCTCGGTCACAAACCAGGATGTTACTGTGCAGAATTAGAACGGAAGAATATCGTAAGAGTATAATTTGATGATAGCAAAATACTTGGTGATTAATGCAAAAAATGTAGTTCAGAATGGCATATTTCCTTGAAGTGAGCATGTCGAGCTACTCACCGGCCCCAAAATCTACTGTATTTGAGGATGAGATAGGAAAGGGTAGGCGTAAGCACTGCAGCACGTTTTAAACCACAAATGAGGACAACATTAAAAAGAAATGGGTGACATACATTTCTTGGGTCCTAATAATACCTGTATTATTTCATGAAAGAGTTCTGTGCTGCAGCAGAATCAGAATTTCCGTGGTACGATGACTGTATGCAAATACTGGTAATAGCAACACACTTTTCCTGCCGCAATTACGGCTGCATTCGGATCTTGCCTTTGCTGATAATAATCCAGAGTAACTACAGCACAGTATTGATTTATGTGAGAGTAGAGGAGGTTAAGATATAGTCTTTAATTATTAACTGTGTTTCAGTGTTAGGGTGCTTGGAAGGGAGGGGGGAAAGTGCTTTTAGGAAGTTATTTTTATGTAATAGCATTTTCATATTATTACATTAAATACATTCACGAGCAGTATCTGAGTCCTAACATAAAACTGTCAGAGTTAATCTATCTCTAATCCGTACAATGTGCTGTTTGTTCTTTATTTCTTTGCAAGGGCAAGAACAATTTACGTGGTTCTTCCCCAGATCAGGAATAACATGTTTAACATAACATTATGTGTACGGCTCACAAAAGCAGAGCTTAGAATTAGCACTTAAAACTTGTTACAACAAGAAACCGTAGAAAATAATAGCGTTTTACTTTGGCTGGATTTATACGTTTTCTTTTTGATCTTTGCACAGGTTGTTGGACTGACGTTGTCTCGGGGTCTGGATGAACTCGCCCTTATCTACTTGGCTACGATTCAAGCCATTGCTGTAAGCCATTTTAAGTGCATAAAAGAATAAATGAATTGTCTCATGTTCTGTGGCAGACTGATCATTCCCTTCTGCTAAACAGATATCTGATAATAGGCGAATTCACTTAATGGACTTAAAGGAACAAGATATTGTTTATCCACGTTGGTGTCTACTCCCTGCTGGAGGGTAATGGACAGACTGTGGAGAAAATGTTCCCCTAAAAAGTTTTTTCTCTTTATGGCAATTCTGTAAATGGAGCTTTTGCCTCTAGAGCAGATGGGAGCAAAGAGGCTGATACTGTACGGAGCAGTGTTAGCATCACGGGCTGTCTAGAGGGAAGCTGACAGAATGGGGGAAAAAAGAAAGCTTTGACAGTTGTATGAAGGAACTTGCGCTCCCATAAAATGCCTCAGCTTCAAATTGTTCCTAAATCCATGGATTTCCCCTGTTTGCCTGTTAGATGAGTCAGAAACCCTGTACCACAGAGAGTCGGAGTGGGTCTGTGATTCAGTTCGTAACGCTACGGACCGAAGAGACCAGATCTCGTTCCTCCTGGGTTTCCCTGCCACAAGGAGAGCCGGGGCCTCCTACAGAGCATTTCCAGCCCGTGGCTGGGTTTCTCTACAAGCAGACAGAGAGACCGTCCTTATGAAAATACCCTCAATGTTTGCTGACATGCAGTGTTGGAATACTTTTGTTTCTGCCCTGATGTCCCCCGGAACCCAGGATTTCCAGTTCACAAGAAATTCTATTTTGAAGTGAAAAGCTGGGTCAAAGAAGTTGTTTTGAAACCCCAGTGCAGGGTATTTTCACTGGGGCGTGCAATCCCCAGGCGTTTGGTGGCTGGAATGAGCATTCCTTTGACATCCTTTTTGTGATTTTCTTTTTTTTTTTTTACTTTT
>VZRU01002961.1:0-97431 GCA_013398155.1 Pedionomus torquatus | reverse complement strand
CTGTTCCTAGCCATACTGTTTTGATTATATTGTAATACTGGAGGGTCCTTACAGATTTGTCTTTTTTGCTCAGTATTCCAGAAATTGTCATATACTGGGGGATAAAAAATAATAATAAAAAAAAAATTGGTTGAACTTGAGGGGTTTTTGCAAAACATTAACAGTTTGATGAATTGGGGAGTTTTCCTGACAAAACTCTGTTCAGTTGGAAACCTTCCAATCTCCTCTACTGGTTAAACAACAACTTTGCTAGGCTGGGTCAGCCATCTGGGATGTAGAGGGTGGGCGGCTGCTGTAAATTTACTGTGAATTGTACATCTTATGTGCTAACCCTCCCTCTTCAGCAAATAACAAGAACTTAACCCCAGCCTGGATTTCACTGTTGTGAGTTTTGATCCTTTTTTAAGATGAATGTGGCTTGGTTATACCTGATGCTTCAGTATAATCCCACCATTTAACTAAGAATGTCGAGGAGAGTTTAAACAATGCCAGCGACTGATACTGCCCCCTGAAAGAAACTTCCCAGTATCGAACAGGTGCTCCCTTATTATCTCGTGCTAATGAAGTGGAAGTGTTCTCTGCTGGAAATCCTGGGAAAGTCACCTATTATCTCATCAGATGATACAGCTCAAGTTTTATCACAAGAGGCAAATACTGTGTCGAACGCTAAATTCAGCATCTGCATGTGGTTTTGGTAGCTAACGGCGCTTGAGATTTGATTGTGAGTCTTTATATCAAAAGGCGGTACCAATAGTTTTCACTGTAAGTGAAGGGAGATTCATTTTTCTTAAGACACTATTTGAAACAGTAACTCAAAAGGAGACAGAATAGGCTTGGGTTTGACTCCGTATATTTACTAACTGCTAACGTGCTACCTAGGAAATTTAGTTTTTCTCACACACTCTGTCGCTTCCAATTTTAGCTTCGCTTTTGTGGAAGGAAATGGTTCTTGTTCAGGACAGCCCCAATCCTGTACCATTCAGTGGGTGCAGGGGAGACTTTAAACCTAAGTACAAATCTTGTAAAAAGTGTAGGCCTGCCCACAGAATGTTAATCTCTGGTTTTCTTTTCAGCAGGAGACGCTTTTTTCTTTTTATACAAAATTTGCATTTGAAGCCCCTCAATTTGCATTTTCTCCAATCCAGGATTAAATTAGTTCCCCCATATCCCCAGTGAAATAGGTCTGGCTTTAATTTAAATTGCTGTGTGAATACAATTTTCCAGGCAGGTAAACACAAAATAATTTTCACAGCATGTTCTTTCTCAGGGTCTTTGACGTGTGTATGTTGTGAGAGAAGTTGTTAATAAATCTGAATTTCAGAAGTAGTGAAAGAGAATATCCTTTCAACTATTCATTGCAGAACGCGATGCAACAGTCAGACGGATGAGAACACGATCAGAGGTGTAATTGTGGCCGTCAAGCCCGTTCCGAGGAGACAGAGTCTTTTTTAGAGCCGTTTATTTTTCCATAATTAAAATTGCGGCTGTGTGATTTGGAAATTAGCCCTCTGTGTCAATAGGGAAGCGATGGATTTAGTCAGCTGCCGTTGCGGCTGCTAAAGTTCCTCATAACCGCTTGCCTGAAAAACCAAAATACATCTGAAGGTCCATCCAGGCTGGTGCCAGTCATTCACGGTGGACGTCTCCAGCCCGATGAAACTCTGCTACCTTCAACTTCCAGTAGCTTTTATTTGAAGAGGGGTTTATTGCGGGCTGCAGACCTCGTAACGAACTTCACAGCGTAGCAGAAATAAAACTTAAACAACAGTTTGCAAAAACTTGGACCAGATTGAATTTTCTGGTGAACCCACCTACAAAGAGTCAGCTAGCGCAAGATTTTGGCTTCACTTTGGCTTTTTGTCAAGTCTGAGCTTCAAAATTAACTTCTTGGGTATTATAAAGAGCTGGGAATTATTTTTGGACAAATATTTTGTCAAAAGGAAAAAGTTCTTGCGAGAGGAATGAGGGAGAAGGTTGACTTCGGTGGGTAGTTGGAGGCAAGGAAAGCAAATGAAAAGGGAATTTTTTTATTTTTTTTTTTAGCTTTCATGATTCACAAAGTGGAACGCTGCGCTGTTCTCATTTGAGTTCCTCAGAATGGGGACTGCAACTGAAAAGTTTAAAAATATGCCTACATTTTAGATGTTTCAATTAATCCAGGCATGAAATGGAACATTTTATTTTGCACAGGGCAAAGGCCAAGAGAAATAGTTAAGCCAATGCAAAATTCTTCAGGTTTTCCTTTTTGCTGAAAAGACAGAAAATACAGGGTTTTATTTGCTCCTTTTTTTGTTCTGTTTTGCTCTTTGGCTTCAGAATAGACATCTCGCTTCTGAGAGTGATTTTCAGATGTTGTGTTACAAAGTAAACGGAAGGTTTTGGTGGGGGTGTCTTTGCCATGTAGGTTTTAGTTCTGGATCTGGAAATGTTTTCCGTACTCGGCTGCGCTTGGTTGCAAACAGCTGCTTATCACTGCCCTTAGTTTTTCCTGATGCCCATTTCCATGTCTTCTCATAATCTCCATCTTTGTCCCTGTGGGTAGTTCCCTGTAAGCCCCGTTTCCTTCCCGGTGTTATTGTACGCTGGTACGTTTTCACTTCTGCAGCCAGCTCCAGGATGTTTATGGTGGTACGCGGTGCCCATGTACTTCCCAATTCTTTGTGCCATCTGTTTGATTTTTCTAGCCCTTAATTGTGATGCCTGGTACGGGCTGGAAGCTCAGCAGAGGCCATACCCTGTGGGTCTGTTCCCAGCCCTCAGCTTGCTGGTAGGGGCAGTCAGTACCATTCTTTTTAGCAGTATCATTCTTTATTTTAACAAATTGTGCTTTTAAGATCTGTTCCTGTGGCTGCTCTCCTGTGCTCATCTGGGGTTTTTTGTTGTTTTTTCCTCCTTTTTGAAGTTAGGAACAAGACATATTTTGGAAGCTATGGAGGCTGCGGGGCATCGTATCAACACACTGTTTCTGTGCGGTGGGCTGAGCAAGAACCCTCTCTTTGTGCAGATGCACGCTGACATTACTGGTAAGTTAGAGGAAGTGCGGGGAAAGGAGTATAAACTATTTTAGTTTAGGTGGCTAAATACTTTGTCTTTGGAAAAATAAATACTTTCTTTATATAGAACTGTCTTTTGCAGGTTGGCCAAAAAGTGTGTAATGAAATGTTACTTCCTGCAAGACTGGATTTCCTGAAATTTAAAGGCATTGGGATACCGCAGAGATGCGGTGCAAACAAAGCTCCGTATGTCGTATTGTCGAAAAACAGACTTCTGGAGAAACCTCCAGCATGATTTCTAATCTGTGGCTCTTAGACTTGCCGGTAGAATAAATATAAAAACTTTGTGTGGAATTTTAAACAGCAGTCTGTATAAATCACGTGTCAGAGATGTTTCTCACTCTCAGATTTTTAAATAATGGTTACATGATGTTTGTTAGGCAAGGATAATGCCTAGTACATTTTGTGACCGTTTGATGTGTTTTACTGAAACCTCTATTAATTTCATCTTATTTAAATTCTTTTGGACTTCTCCTGGCACTTCCTGCTCATGCTGGACAGTGAACCCATTATATAGCATAATTCTTTTTTGAATTTCTTCCATGGCTGTATCATTGGTATAGGGGACAATTTGTGGATTCTTGCCCCTGCATGATGTTCTCTTTGGTTTTGTAGAATTCCCGGGCAGGGGAAAGTCCTGGGTATGTCACTCCTTACAAGAGGAGGGGGTATTTTTGGTTTCTCTAAAGCCTGTGTCCTTTGGACATCTTAGCACACCTGTGAGTCAGTTGAATATACTTTAAAAAATGTGGAAAAAATAACAAAATTTAATGTATAGGACTTCAGAGAAACTTTGAATGATGTGTGTTTTGGGTATATTTCAAATTAAGACCAGTCGAGCTGTCATGAATAATGTTTAAGGCTCAGATTTGGGGCATTTAGTCTGGAGATCTGACCTGCCCTAACATCACACCACACTTCATAACCTTCTTGCAGGAGGGAAGATGAAAATATGCTTTATGTACTTACCTGAGATGAAAACAGAAATTGAGAAGCGAAAAGCATAATGCCCATTGACCTTAAAATTCACTATATACATTGTAGTCAAAGTGAGGCTTTTTGTTTGTGAAAATTGATGTTGACAAGTCCGTGCCTTCCCTTGTGTAACTCAAATGTTTTAGGTGAATTGCTGTTACGCGTAGAGCTGGGATCCTGCTTCATGACGGGTTAAATAAAAGATCAGTGAAAAGGTATTCTGATTAAAATGTAATCAGAAGTTCTTTGACTGTAACTAATGGCCAAGTACAATCCAGTACAAAAAGGCCTTTTTGCAGTCTGGAGTTCTCCCCCATTTGTAAAAATCAGTGACTGACAAGGGATGTCAGAGTTCATCTCAGTGAAATGCTCTTGGTTATGTTGAACTCATTAGAGCCTATCAGATAAAATAACTAGCATTCCAGGATCAATCCCCCATTCTTTCCCCAAAAGAAAAAAATCTGACTATATTATTGTTAGCTGCAAATGCCCATGACTCAGCCATGCAGACATCCAATAGATAATTTTGCAGGCCACTTGAAAAGTATCTTGATCTTTTTGTTTGCCTGGTAAGAATTCTGTATTCATTCTGATGATGCGGGAAATGTGCAGTAAATTTTAGAGCATGCTGAAAATTCCTCTCTGCTTCAACGCCTGGCAAACAGCCGTGTAGCTATAAGCTTCATTTTTAGATTTTCTGATTTCAAGTTGACCCAAATCCTGAGCTGTGTTCCCTCTGAACCAGAGGATTGCTCAGGTGATTGATCCTGCACTAAAGCTTTTAAGGTGGATTTGTTTGGTCAGAGCAATTTAAAGGGATGCTGTAATTACACTAGTTTGCTGTTAGTCATTCCAGCAATCGAACAGCAAGGTCTCACGGTGTCCCTGTCCCCCTGCCTGTGCTAAATGTAGGAAGAAGTGACATAAAAACCACAGCGTCACTTTTGTGTCACTCAGAAAGATGGTTGTAAGGAGCTTTATGCTGGTGGAACAGTCCAAGGTTATCATAATGTAACTGGATGCCTGGCATACAAGGTGAATTTCCTTTGTATCAAGAATTGCTTCATAGATAAATAATTTTATTTCTCATTTTGAAAAATGTGTATTTGCCTTTTCCTCTGTAGAACTTGTTCATGACTTATTTTGGCTCTTTCTCCAGATTTCCTCTCCTTCTAATCTTACAGTTGTCTCTCAGGAGCAGCATTTTTGGGGGCATAGTATCATTGAGGCTGTTCGCAGAGGGGAGCCCTCCTCCCACCACCGTGTCTGCATCGTTATTCACTGAATAAAATTATCTCAGTAATGGAAATTTAGACACGTGCCTAATACTGTGGGAATATTTAACTTTTTGGCTTAGGGGAGGATAAGCATGTAAAGTGCAGCTAGAAAAGTATTTAGGCTTAAGCTATTGTTTTTCAGGAGAATTAAGGAAGCAGGCTGAGTTTTATTTGTATATTAGCCTTTTTCCTGCTGTTTCTACACTAGTAATGCAGGTCTTGGAAAACTTTGTGTGAACTGAGGGAAAGTACGTTCATGATAGTAGCCACAGGTGATGAAATAATAATTTTTAATTGTACTTCAGAATACTTGAGTTTGTTTTTTGTTTTTCCAGTGTTTAAATTGTGTTTTTGAGTATCTTGCACAATTTGGAAGACAAGATTTCTCTTCTTATTTCATACATAGCTTGTAAAAGTTCACTAGTCATATATTCCTGCCTTCCAGCAAAACCAGACAGGCTTTGTTGGCTATATATTTAAAAACAAACAATCTCTTTTTTGTTGTTGTTGTTCCTTGCAGTAGAAACAAAAAAAGGTACCACCCTGTTTTCCCCTGGAGGTCAGCTTTTAATAGGCACGTGGGTGTGTAGGTAGCAGGTCTATACCAAACCCTTTGAGATAAATAGCCAGTGTCAAAGATCTGGGGGGTTGTTCTTTGTATGCTTTATAATCTCTGTTAATATTTTGCTGAAATTGTTTTATTTAAATTCTGTGTTTTTCTTGGAGCGTGGATCAACAGAGCAGAGAGATTTACATTATCTACTGTAGACTGTAGCACTGAACGGAGCTGTAAATGTGGTTTTCAAGTTCTTTTTCATTCCTTTTTCCTTCCTTTGACTTTTTTTTTTCTTTTTCTTTAATTATTTATTGTGCTGCTAGTGCGGTGCTGCTGTATCCTTCCTAACAGAGGCATGGCTTTTTCTTGTCTAGGCAAGCCTGTTGTCCTGTCCAAAGAAGTGGAGTCTGTTTTGGTGGGTGCTGCTATTCTTGGAGCTTGTGCTTCTGGGGATTTTACATCTATACAGGTATGCAGTGCCTGCTTGGGTTTTATTTTTTTATTTTTTTATTTTTTTATTTTATTTTTCAGTTTTAATGCATTTTACACTTTGACATTTGGCACCGTGCACGGGCTTGAATTAAAGTGGAAAAGTTTGTACATTCTGCACAGCCAGACAAGAGCCAGCATTTCTTTCTCTCCACCCTCTTCTTAACCCCATATGTTGTTCGGGAGTATTGAAGGTTCATTTGACTGCAGGGACGTGCAGGTAGAAGCTGCCCTCTATGAAGTTAGGCCGTGTAATTTTATAGACAAAACCAGGAAATTGGCAAGGCTCCGATCCTGCAAGAAGCTCACATTTTCATCTCAGTTATATTTGTCCTACTTTCCTTCCTTAACATCGGGCAATGTGAAGTGTAAGAAGCAACCTAGCACTATTTATGCAGTACAAAACGACCTCTTGTCTTGCCCACAGTGAATGCAAAGTTAATAATGGGGATGGAACTTCATGTCTATTTATGTCATTTCAATCCATTAACTTTGGTAAAAGGAGCAGTGAGGTTTTATGTTCAGTGGATGGGCCAAAGCATGATTTAGCCGCATTTATGGAAACAGAAGAAACCCGAAGAAGGGTCTCTATGCCCAGATCATATCTGTTGTCCCATCTGGCAATTCCAGCAGTACAAGATATGTCTTCTCTTCAGGCTGCATCTGGTTGGCCAAATCATCTATCAAGATGGGGCCTTAGATAGGTTTTTCTTTATAACATCAGGCACAGATACTTGTGGTTGAAATTTTGCATAAAACCACATCTGAATGTATTTTCTGAACAGGGAGGTGAGCTTCTCAACCAAGCTAAACTGATGCCGTTCCACTGGAATCAATAAACAGCTCAACATAAGCTGAGGAACTGGGCCGTGTTTGGCATTTTTCCAGAAGTGAAACTTCCAATTGTGAACATTGTCCAGTGCAGTATATGGTAGCAGGAAGAACAGTTTCCTTTAGTAAGAATTTTTCCCTTAAAATTAATCCCATGGCAACAAATGTATAGTAGAATAGATAACTCGATTTATTAACTCCAGAGAACTTGTTTTGATAAATGTACTTCCAGTAGCAGCTTTTGGTGCCATTTAATTCTTGCTCTTCTGCTAATCTTCTGCCTTCAAATACACTGATATTTCACTCCCAGTTTAAGATGTTTTGCGCTATTATGCAATAACCGAACATCCCAAAACTGATTTCATTGTCTTCATAACCACTAGTAAAGTCTATTGCTGCGAAACTTTATGTAGTGTGGTTTTATGTAATTTTAGTTTATTAAATTATCTCTAGTTTTTATCCCCGCCTTTATATATCAAAATATATTAGTAATGTCAGAATAAAAATGTGTATTTTATACATCCCATCCTTACATATGTCAGCCCACACAGCTTGCTCCTTCAGAAACCTTTTCAGTGGAACTAGATCATTGAACCAGTCATGTCTCAGAAATCTTAATTTAAAAAGTGTTTGCTCTGCTACTGTTACAATATGTCAGGAGGTACCTGCCTCTGGGGTTATGGGAATGGTTTTTGGCTTGTCGTAAGCAGAGTGGAGGTTCTGTGGGTCTTCTCGGAGTGAACTTCTCCTCAGGGCTTACCTCTGACTGTCGGGAGCTGCACTTATGGCTCCTTCCGCTCCCTTCCCATTTCTGCTTGAATCAAGTAAGTTAATACCAGCACGTAAAGAAAAAGAATAAATACAAATTGCAACCCAGCATCTCTCACCGCATAAGGAGCCTGAGTTCTCAGATGCAGCCTCTGCCTTTTCCAGCGCTTCAGCGGGTACCTGTGTAAGGTCTGGTTCCCAGGGGTTTGCTGGTCAGTGGGAGAGTTGCCTTTTGTTTCATTGAGTTTCAGGTCGAGCCCATGGGCTTCCCTGGGATGTCTCTGAAATGGAAAAGGGGAAAGTAGTTTGGGAGCTATTTTACACCCCCTGGGATGTTTGTAGCATGGGGTTTTTTCCATCATACTGGCTGTGGTGATCACTGGGAGCCAGGTGAGGCCCTGGATCCTATCCAGGACGCTACAACATCACTGCAGTGTGAAGGAACCACCCTCAAAGTGTTTTGGCTTATTGTGTGTTCAGATTGTCATTAAAGAGGTGCCACCTATGACAATATCCATTGTATCATGCAGCACTTATGTTAGATTATGTACAAATATATTTAAAATCATTCAGCTACATGGGATCAAGAAACAAGAAACTTAACTTTCTGAGGGTGGGGAGGCATCAGTGTTTATCTAGCATTGCAGCTCAGCATCTTGCTTTTACGTGTATTTTTCTAGCACATCCCCCAAGAGAAACCTTTTGTAGCGGTGCTGCTGCAAACATGCAGCATCATTGTAGTCTTTGCAAACAATAGGGGTTATTACCTGTCCTCTAATAGATGGCGTGTGCTTAATTATTGTGCTTTCCAAAGCTCTTTGTTGGCTCAGTTTAATAGTAAAGGAGAAAATTGTGGGGGTTTTACCAATGACCTCTTTCTTATGTCTGTGGCTCTTTGAAGGGGAATTTTTACTGTATTTGTCCCAGTGACTGGTCACATTTCTCAGAATGATTTTTGGCCAATTCCGCTCAATGTCAAAACCAAAACACTTGAAAGCTATCTGGTTTTCTTGGGTTGGCTCTTCTCCATTTTCTAAGACCTGACCATCTTTAGGACAGCTTGGAAATAGCACCCAAAGCCAGGATCTCTGAAAATCACTTCTGATAATCTCAGTCTGGCTTTACCGTGCTCTGCTGACAAAAGGACTGGCTGCTAAAGCAGACAGGTGAAACCCACCGGCAATGAGCGATAGCAGTAGCATTCCTGGGCTTCTACCAGGAAATTTCATATGGAAGGATGTTCGTGTGTGCTGTGTCTTGTGTGCACAGCGAGTGATGCTTTGGCGGCTGCTGAGCCTATGGGCACGGGGCAGCCAAATTCGAGCCACTGTTCTTCGCTCAGAAAATATGGACACACAGAAGATCCTCAAAATCTGCCAGGGCATCACATTTCAATAGAGGAAAGAAAAGATGGATCATTTAGGGAAGACCAAACTGTACAGTAACCTTGTATAGTAATTAGAGTTAGGCTTTATTTAGCTTAACAGTTAAGAAATGCACTGGAATTAGATGGTATTTCCTTAGGGGTAAAGTATGTGGCTGGGGTGGCTGCTGTTACTCTCCTACTCTCCTCTGTATCCTGATGGATATATTCCTGATGGAATGTCCTATTCTGTCACTGAGATTTGGAAATAGGGAAGTATCTGCTTCGGAGGAGGGTGTTTTTTCCAAGGACAGGCAGCTTGTTTACCTACATGTTACTGTATGATGAGCCCACTGAGAAGCGAGCGTGAGACAACAGGATTCTCACCCTTCACTCTCTTGGGCAGTTGGTCGTAGTGGCTGGAACAGAAAAGAGCTTTTCCTCTGTGCTTTCGTCACAACTGAAGAAACTGAATCAATTTCTTCCCACAAAGAAGCAAGAGCCAGTGTACCTCCTCTCTCCTTTCCCTTTCTATACAACAGCAGGGCTATTTGCAGGATGCAGCATTTTGGTCTAATTCTTAATTTTCATATCTTTTTATTCATATTTTGAGTGATTTGTGGAGCAAAGGTTTCATGTTTTCTACTGATCACATCTCTGTTAGTACCAACACCCTCAGTGTGCTGTGCCTTTACAAAGAAGCATTGGAAATGAAGATTATTGCAAAATTTGTAACCACAGAGGTTAATCTGCTAGATTCAAGTTCGGTTCTAAAAGCTCAAGTCCCTTGAAGCTGCAATTTCTTCTATAGGTAATTCTATCAAGGAAAGATTTATAACCTTCATCTCTCATGCCTGGTCACCATATGTTGTTGCTTCAAAGAATGTTGACTTCCCTATTTTCCTCTTCATTTACTCTCTCTGCATTTTTCTCCTCTGTGGTAAAACTGAATTAAAACAATTGGTCTATCCAAAAAAGCAAAAAGAATTTGCAGTGTGGTGAGTTCTTTCCCATTTGGTTATTTAGTCTCGAGAATCTCCGGAAGGGGGAGAAAATCTCCTGAATTTCTTCTTGCAGTTTGAGTTATCTTTCCATTTGCCCCTAAAAATGCTAGGCCTTTTTTCTTTTTGTGGTTTCCTTGCGTCTTGATTGTTGTGCCTCTGAACCGTAACACAGCCTGGCTGCGACACGGATGACAGAGCTGTGTAAAATAGTACAACAGAAAGGTTTTTGAACTATACGCTCTATTTTGGGGGGTTGGATTTTTGAAGTATGTGCTGCATTGAATGAAATAACCTTAACGTTGCTGGCTTAGCTGGGTCAATTTATTGGTTCTAGCCATTCCTTTCATGCTGAGCAGCAGGATCGTGGTTTTCTATGTGATTGTTTCTGTAGTAAAAATATAGTTTCCGGTTTAGCAAGCCAACAATTCCTTCTCAGTAAGAATGTTCAATAAATAAATGTCAAAGTTTCCAGTATATCCTCGTTACTCTGCCTCACTTGGATGTAATTGAAAATGGGAAGAAGGTGCTGTTTGATTTGGCAGCCAGCCAGCTCCTTTCTTTTTTTNTTTTTTTTTTTTTTTTTTTTTTGGATAACCTACTCTTTGGGACAAAGCTGTACACCAGGGAACAGGATTATTGCCTTATAAAATCCTGCAGCCCACTGACTACTCCTTAATTGCATATTAAAGTAATTAATAAAATTACTTGTATGAAACCAGATTATTACCAGATTTTAATTTTTTTTTATTTGCTGTCTTAATGTGGGTCATTCTTACGGCCCGATGCAGAAGAAAAGAAGCTTCATATGACTTACTGTAATACCTTTTACTGGTAACTTTCTGTAATCACCAATCTGTAATCATTATGGGTGTAAAACATTGAGCTAGAAAGTAGTCTATGTGACTGCAAGATTTTTCAGGTATAAAATTGACTTTTAAGGGAGATGTGGTCTTTTCGGTTTTAGTTTCGGTTGCTATGCAAGTTGATGGGATATCCTGCAAAAAGGCAGGGAAAAGCTTTTCATTGTTTTCATAAAGTGGATTGGAGATAAATAAAAATTAGCTGGATTTCTAGAAAAAGGTGTTAGGTAATCACCTAATGTGGATTAGCTGAATTCTTTAGCAGCAGCAAGCAGTTGAGCAAGTGAAGTACTCCTTAGGTACAGTTGGCATCCCTGGATGCTGCGTGGGTCAGTGTCACCTGGCTCACCTTCAGGAGAACAGAGATAAGGCCCTGACAATGAGGGAGATAGGTTGCAGGCAGCGCTTTGAAGTTACGTTGGTGCAGGGGAAATGATTCACTTACAAGCCTGTAGTAAAGGAAGTCAAAGAGTTCTGTCTGTGCACTGCTCCATTATGCTCGATTCAACGGACGTCTTCTTTGAGTTGTCTAAGGAAGTTGTTGGGTGGTGTAACGTAGAGGATAAAATCAAATAACAAACCCCACAGATAACACAGGCTTTGCAAAGACCAGCCAGGAAGAACGTGCAGTATTCAGTGTATTCACCCCCTAACGATGAAAAATGTCACAGGCTGCCATGAATGTAAAGAAGTTCTTTAGCGCAACAGTTAGTGCACAACCTCAGTAATGGACCAATGGGCAACTGTGAGTAGACACCACTTCATAAGAACACCCGTAAATAGCCCTGGGACATGCTCAACAGTTCTGCTGACAGAACTGGAGGGGATCAGCCTGTTTCCAGTTCTGGACCAGGCAGTCTCTGGTGTAATTTTGTCCCATGTATTTCAATGGCCTTGCTTCAGTCGATGGTCCGATCCTCTATTCCTCTTCCAAAGCATTACCTGGCAGGTCATGGATTGCAATTAATACAAGCGTCTTGTTGATTTCCATATTTTCAAAAGCGGGAACCGAGTGAAAGATCAGGGAGGGGATATTTTTTTTTCCTTAGAAATGGTAATAACTTGGGAAATCAAAAGAGGAAATAAAATGACTTCTCCCTGTTGAGTTAGGGAATGTTGCCTTCCCTCATCTCATTAAAAATTTAAAGCGCTCTTGTTTTTGAGCAGGGTAAATTAGTAATTAAGTGTTATAATCAACTTGTGTAAACATAATATTGAAGGAGAGCAGCAAATTAATCATTTTGTTGGCTTGCCTTACCCAATTAATGCACCTTTTACTAAAGGCTATCCTGCCGTTGTGGGATGGGTTTTTTCCTCCTGTTTCCTTCATCAGAGGATTTTGGAAAGGTGGGGGAAGGTGATGGTTGTTCTTTGGCACCATACTGTGCACAAGGAGCGTGGTAAACTGCTGTGTTCTTGCCTTCCTTTTCTACAGAAGCTCCAGATTCGTTCATGTACAGTTTGAGCCCAGGCTCTACTGGAGACCATCCTTGGGCAAGGCGATGTGACAGCTCTCACGCTTCTGAGCAGTGTATTGCCTGGATACGGCCTCTTCATCTAAGTGATTTTTTTAAAAAAAAATCCTTCCTGGATTGTGTATGATCAGTCCCAATTGACAGAACGCACTCCTTAAAAAATCCCAGAGTTTAAATTTCCGTGCATAGCTTAGATATCTGCTGTTAGAGGCGGTATTCTGGTGGTGAAAAGAGCTGGAGTCCGTTCATTTGTTGTTCTCTCACTTCTGGCTGGTAGCAAAGTTATCAAGGGATGTCCTGGACAGTTCATGATGTGGACCCTACTGCTTGCTGAGAACCAAATGGTTTTCCACCTAAGGAGCTAAGATATTCCCTAACTGTGGGATATATTTGCAGCTAACCAGGCCGGATTCGGCAGTAAAACTCTATCCCGTTACCTCTTTCCGTGGTGTTTTGACACTAAAAATACATCTTTGCCTAATTGAAAGGGTTTGGGTTTTGTTTTTTTTTTTCTTGTGTAATAAAGTTAGATTGAATACAGCATGCATGAAACCACCAAGATACTGGCAATGCCTCTGGCTTTTATATAGAGTCAGCTGCCTTCTTACCAGAAATCTTTAGAGAAATATAGATGAGAGAGAAAAATTAAAAGGCAGTGATTTGATGGCCACTGTCCAGTTCCTTGTGGCCTAGTGTTTATGGTACAAAGAGTGCCTTTTTAGTTAGCATATTTTGGCCTTACTGTCAGAAGTCCTTGCAGTAAGGGTAAAAAGCGGATGAATCACAACTCCTCTTTTGCCCTAAAGATGATTCTTCTCTATTAAAGCAGAGAAAATATAAATGCTTTGTCTGTCTCTGCCAGGCACAGAATGAGCTTTCAATCAGTTTGAGAGTGTGATTTATTTTTATTTTTTCACTTTTCAAGCCGCAATAAATATGCAGAAGCGTTTTTACTTTCTTTCAGCTGACTTCAGTGGACAGGATTTCCATGTGGTTGGAAATCCTCTCGTGGTGGGAGTTAAATCACACGTAGAAGCACCACCGCTTCGGGAGTCAAACAGCTGAGATGTGGCTGTAGAGGATAGCACGATGCTTTCACAAAAGTGCTAAGAAAAGTACCCGCTGTCTTGTTGCTGTTTACTGACATGTGATACTGGTTGACATCTGTTGCCCTTCTCATTTGAGGACTGTTTGCTTTACTAACTTTAACATTTCCACATTGCTATGCTGCTGAAGTGCAGATCCACAAATCTCCTTGGAGTCCCCAAGGTCCTTTTATGAGAAGCAGAGCTGCCATCATTTGATATCATCCTGCTGGCTGCCTTTTATATTGGGGTTGAGAGAAATAACTCTGTTGCTGTTAAACATTCTTGGTGGAGTGCAGTGTCTAATGCTATATGTTGTCATACATTTGATGTATTATCAGATCAGTACATGCTGTACAGTACTGTTTGGTTCATTGTCACATTAGATGATTTGTAGGCGTTTTATATCACTTGAAGTTATTACAGGTAAAAACTCATTTAGAGAAAATGTCAAAGTTTGTTGTAGCAGGTCATACAGCTACTGACGTGACGGATGGTCTTAGCCCATATCCATAATGCAAAATTTTCAGTTCATGTAAATCAGAATTGCTCCGGGATTTGGGAGGAGTGACACTGGTTTACTCCAGTCAAGCATTTAGGTACATCATCTGACTTTCAAGTAGGCAAGAAGCTCCTTTGAAGATAGGCAGGACTGCTGTGTGCCGAAGCACTTCACTGGGTCAGAGCCCAAACAGGAATCTGACACACAGTTCACGTGTAGGTGGCACGTCTTGAAACAATAAAGGCTATTACAGCCCGTGCAATTGGTTCAGGTTGTTTCGTGTTCAGAAAGAAGCTGTGGATGCTGTAGGTAGTGGGATACAAAGACTATGTCTTTTGTTAAGTGCTGTCCTTTTGGAGACGCTTAGCGTGCTCCATTTTAAATGTCATCCGGTACGCAAATGTTCAGATTTGTAATTTCTCAGCAACTCTTTGATGACAAGGAAGGGCAGCTGCAGTAATTCAGTGTAATATATTGGCTATAACAGAACCTACCCGCTTATATTAGCCAAGTGTCTGGCACAGAAATACTAAAGTTGGAGGCAACAAACTCAGAAATCCAACACTTGGAAGACGGGACCGTATTATTTTTCTAAAAGTAGGCGGTTTAATGAAATAGCACACTAATGAGGTGAAATGAAACATGGCCTTTTGTCTGGGCATCAGTGGCAGGAGATGGAGCCGTGTGTATTGAGATATCAATGTGACTTACTTGTTTATTAATTCTGTCTGAGAGTGGTGATAAAGATTTTATTACTTATTTTTCACATTTATGAGGATGGACTGAAAAGGTAATAAAGACCTCAGAGATGCTCAAATGATCAAAGAAATCTATTTTGTCCTCTGGCTTTATGCTGAAGGTGCAGCCGGCTTTGTGCGTTGGCGTAGCTCCATTGACTTCACCCGAGATCGGTGTCTCGCACGTGCGTACCCAATTACCAGATTAGAAGCAACCATATATATGCAAATACAGTCTCTTCTCTCTGTAGGCTCAACGTGTAGACTGTCGTGCGTTTTAGCTTTTAATAAACTTCCGTCAGCTGATGTTGGCAAAGAATAAGATTTAGTGTTTTGTTGATCTGCAGAAGTTGAGACTCGTACTAAACCAATGGTATTCTTCTCATCTGTCAGTAAGCCCCAAACCTGGCAAGCAGGAGGAAATACGCTGCCTGGAATAGTTCAGGTTCTGCTGCCGCGTATTTTTGTAACAAACCATGGAACAGCCACGGTGGAGTTTGTCTGAAGAGATGTGCAGTTAGGTGATGTTTTTTCAAGACTAAGATCAGCTTGTAGAAGTTTAATAATGCCACAAGCTTACACTTTTTCTAGCGTCCTGGCCCTGTCTTTTCTTGAGGAAAACCATAAATATGAGGAAGGCATAAACATGTCTTTGTAGCAGATAGATATTTCTTTAAAATGTACTGTGATCCATCTCCTTTCTAATTTAAGGACAGATTTTACCCACATACTCAGAGACAGAGCTGAAGTCATTTGGACCTTGGACTCGCCTTCTGTCCAGGCCATTTAAGCAGGGAAAAGCGTGATAGCAATATTTTATAGAAAGGATGAGTACAAAGGAGGATACCATGGATCCTTTGTAGCCAGTAAGGTCCTTTTCAGAATGTGTCTTGCTTAAATGATGTTTGGGATGTCAAACAAGTTAAAAGTCTCTCTGCCCTCACCTCTTCAGTAGCTGAGCAGAACAACCTTCAAGTTATGCACTGGAGAATTGGAAACTCAATCTGGCTGCATTGTGAGATTAATTTTCCATCTGGGATTTGCACTCTTGCTATGTCAGCGCAGGGGATCAGACTGTTCTGTGGCAAAGCACAAGCATATAGAGTCACAGCATTAGCTGTCTGAAATGCTTGAGGGTTTTTCACAATAATTTTTTTGAAGGACATTACGATCACTTAGTCATGGGATTTGATGCCAGTAGTTTGGACCACCAGGACGTACTTTTGCCACCCTGTATTTGGAGAAGTTTTATAACTTGCATGTACTGCGTAGTCCTTTCTCCTGAAGATGTCTGGAGGGGGTTGTATGTCAAAATTTGCCCTATCTGTATAGTTGAACAAGACTGTTTATTCTCTAGGCCTTTCCAATACATTTCTTTCTTTTCTTTCTTTCTTTCTTTCCTTTTTTTTCCTTTTTTTTTTTGTGGTTAACAGTAAAGACATTTCTCTGTGTTCCCTTTTCATAGGATAATGGACCTGAAATGGTAGATGAGAGATCCTGTAACCTGTCTTAGTTTTATTAGCCATGGAAGGCAGTTGCTTTATTAGCATACTGACTCTTCTTATCCTCAGGACTGGAATCCAGTTCTCCTTCTCCTTTCTTTGTTCAGCGAGGTCACAGGTTCTCGTTTCCCTGGTTTCTTAGATATAGACTTATAACAACCATTGCCACCCTTGCTTGCTTTCTTGTTTTGAAGCAACCTTTCACACCCCCTGTGCTTAGACTTTTCTGAGGCACAGTTTGATACTAGAAATTGGATGGTGACATGTAGAGAGAATCCATATGAAATCCCTTCGTGGCTCTGTTTTGTTTTTATTGGGACAAGTGCTCACGTAATGATCAGCAAGACCATAATTGTCACTCTTGAGGGAAATCTGGGCAGAAAGGCTAACCACCAGGCGGGTATGGAAAAGCATAAGTTGCAGATTTTTGTGCAAAGATACTCCTCCAACTGAGGGTTCAAAAACACTAGAAGGACACAAATAAGGAGAGCTGCGGTGCCCATATCTTGCTGTGCCTTATATGCGTGTTTAAGCAGCAAGAACAATGTATAGGGGATGTACTCAATGTGTAGTACTCGTAGGGGTGGCCTTCACCAAAGCATTCCTAACCTGCAGTACGTAAACGCATTTTGACCCATGTAGGGCCTGTTTGTGTGAGCACCTGCTCTAAGTTGGTCTTTTTTGCACGGCTTCCAGCTAGTCCTTTACCAGGTAGAAATTTTAGGGAGGAGCGTGGGTGCGGGAGCTCTGATGGGAGCACATTGTCTTGCCAAGGAAGAGAGTAAAGGGATGTGGCAACGCACCTCTTGCCAAGCAGAGCGAGGAGTGGTTAGATCTCACCGTGTCACTTCTTTTGGAGCTCTGGAAGCACAAAGAACCCTCCAAGGGTAAACATTCTTGAAAATAATCAGTATTTTCTCCTCTGAAGAATCTCTCCACAACAAGAGTATGTGTGGAGGGCTGTACCACAACCAAGCCCCAGCTCTCCCTCCCAAAATCGTGGGGTGGAGGTTGCTAGTGTGTCATGTTGTCCAGCCCCAGTGCTCGGAACTGAGTTCAACACCTTGGATATATTCAGCAAAATATTGCTGAGTCTAGCAGCCTTGTGTCACTCCTTTTGCTTTCAAAATGTTTGGGTTTTGCCTAATTGATTTTTGCCTAATTTTCCCAGTCTTCCTATCTGGTGTCGTGAAATCACTCAATTCCGTTAACTTTAAGTGGTTTAGATATTGAATCCTCTATCTTTAGATGAGGCTGAGGGAAGTGGTGCTCGAGTGCCTTCCAGCAGATAAATTGGATATGTGGTAGCCTCTAGGTTAGAAGCTGGCACTTAGCTTAGGTGAAAGAGATGAGTAATGGCCCTAAAGATGCTAAGCTGTTTGAAGCTCTTCTGATAAATGGGGTCTTTTTGAGATGAGCTATCCTCACTTTCTTTGACTGGTTGGTATAAAAGCTTTGTATATACAAGCACATTACTCATTATTTACTGGTCGCGTTGCAAGGTTGTTTAATTTTGCAATAGTCCCATCTAAGGGATGATTCTTGCATTGCATGAAAGGGAGACTAAGCGAGTGTTGCTTTTCATTTGCTTTGTATAACTTTGCCCCCGTGGAAACATTGGATAGCCAGCAAATCTGCCATAAGACACGAAATGCCAAAGCAATAGCTTTCTGGATGTGGAAGTTCCACTCATCCCAGAGGAGAACTAGGCATGGAAAGACAATAAAAGAAACATGAGCAAGAAGATAAGTGTGGTGGAGAACGGGGCTTTTCTTTTTTGTCGCTGAATCCCCAATATCCCCACCATCTTCTTCTCCCTAGTCCCACTCTGATGTTTATTTTTCCTCTTGTATTTTTCCCTTCTTGTTTGTGCTTCTCTTGTGTTTTTCTCTTATTTTTCCCCACTTTTTCTTCCTTTCTCATCTTTTTTCTTTCTTTCCCCCTTTCTCCCCCTCTCCCCTGTCCCCTCTCCCCTCTCTTTCTATATCTCAGTCCCTTACCTGTGTCCTCGCATAATGAGGAAGCGATGGTTTGGTGCTCACTCAGTGCTGATTCCCGAGGTCCACTCTCAAGGCTTGTAGGGCTTCAGTAAAGCATTGTGGTGTATCCTCTGTTTTGGGGGTACAGCATGGCCACGCAGCACTGACTGGGCTGTGCCAGGGTTCTTGGACTGGAAGAGGAAAGATTTATGATGGCGTTGATCACAGTGCTAAAATAAACTGCCAAAGGAATATGAGTTTGTAAATGCCAACGTTTTATACACAAAATGAAGGACAGTGGCTAAGGAAGCCAACTGCCTGGGTTAGCTGTTCAACATCTGAAAATGGCAAGTCTTTAAAAGCAAAGAGACAGAAGAAGTCATTTATCTTAAAACAAACTCTGTCATGAGTCATTTGACTTCTTTTTCTCTTACACACATAGTTTATGTCTCAGGCCTTCTAAGGCCTGAGTAACATCTGATACTCTTTAGGCTGAGCCGGCTCTAATAGGAGTAGGATCCCGCTTCCAGTTACAGTGTACCACTTAGAACTCCATTTAATTTGAGTCTTGTGTTTAAAGTCTGTAACTATTACTTATTTGTCATTTTTATGCTAATAGAAAAGATTGTTTGTCTGTGATTAAGTCGCTGTTGAATAGGGCTGTGTCCTCAGCAGCAGCAGAGAAAGTGGCAGAGAGGGGCTTTGACTTTTTGCCTCATCCACTTTTCTCATGCAGCTTCGGTCGGCAGCCACGAGGCGGGACACGGGTCCCTTGCCATCCCACCCAGCCAGTATCTCGGTCCAGTGGTACCAGCGGAGCAGTTTGCTTATGAGCTGCATGGGATTTTTCTCCCCTTCTGCTTTAGAAGAGCCACCACCAAAGGGTACACTGTCTGAAAAATACACCTCCTCCTTTCTCGCCATTTGTCTTTTTTTTTGGTCCTCTCCCTTTCCTTCATTTCCTTCTTTCTGCACCCACATTTTTGTTTCAATATTTTAGCTTCAGGTGCAAAAATAGTTAATTGCAGCTAGAAAATATGAAAGGTAGATGAATTCTTCAAGTCTTGGGAACTGCTTGTGCCAAGGCCTTTACGGACCTGAGGGGGGAAAGCGAAACTCAGACAAAGGCCAGAAGAGCTTTGTCCTGCCCAAAAGGAGAGTGTTCCAGTGTCCCAGCCAGCTTCCCTGGGCAGGGAAAAACCTCAGGGCCCACTGCTAGAAGTGACTGCACCTTAATTAAGCAGCATGACTCTTGTTCCCCCTAGTGGCTAATTACACAGGATCTGTTTCACATGATCATTTCATTTAGCTGCCTCTGAACTTCCCTGCCTAATTTTCCTCCCATCCACATTTTTTGCTATGTTTTGTAACTTTCTCAGTGTTTCCAAACGATGGCATTCACCATTCCTTCAGTTGTGACTTCAGGAAGCAGGAAAACGTGCTGTGGGTGGATGATACCTTCTATCTGCAACACAGCAATAGGATTTAGGGTTGGAGAAGGTTTTGCACGTATTTCACCTGTGCAGGCTGGGTTTTTCTGCAGCGTTAGCTGTAGGGGTTAAGGAAGAAAGGCTTTTCTTTGTTTATCAGCATCCCTGTTTGTGTTGTAACTCCTCACGTATGAACAGATACCAATGTCCAGAAATGTTAGACACCTCAAATCAGCAGGCTTGTTTAATGTCCTTGAGATAAGAGCTGAATTGCCTGGCTTTACAGATCAAACAAATAGCATGTCAAATATAGTGTAGTATTTCTCAGTGATGGGGGGGAAAACCGCCTCTATTTGCCAATGTAGTTCTTGTTAGCAGCCTGGGAATAGGAATTACTGCATATACTGGGTGAAACTCATCAGCTGTACTAGTTCAGATCTAACCTAAGCCACTGTAGTATCACGTTCTTCTAAGTTTACCCAAGTATAAATAAAATCAGATTTTGGAATGAGAAAACCAGCGTGTGTTACCTAATTCGGGCGTCAAGAGTACAGGGGTTTAAATCCCAGCTTTGTCACCAACTCTGTCTGTGACTTTGGACAAGTTGTTTAACTTCTTGTTCTTCTTCCAACTCATTTGTGAAGCAGATCTAGTGATAAAGTACCTCATAGGCTGGTTTTATAGTTATATTAAAGGTGCTAGAATGGAGAGTGCAAAGAAAGTCTATAGTGATGCTAATGGTGTTGCGCTGGTGGATTGAAGTAAGAATGGAAGGGCTGGTAGACTGGTAACTCGGTTGCATGTAACATTGGAAGGTCTTTTGACTTCGGAATGGAAAACCAAAATCTTACTTTAGAACTGCAACTGGTTTGTTACGTGTGGTTGGTTTCATTGCTCTGTGTATAATACGAGAGATGGGCTGTGTGGTATGACGCGAATACCGCTCTGAAGTTTATAGCAATTTTTAATATTGATGGCTTTTGAAAGTTGCGTTATACGTTTACAGTGACGTGCACTTCACGTGCAGAATTGTTGTTGTCAGAAACTATTTGGGCAGGAATGGGAGACCACATCCTTTAAAGCACCCCTTCACTCCTGGTTTTTGTTGGCAGTTCCTTAGGAACAGCAAAGGCCGATCCAAGATCAGCATTTTCATTCCCAGGCGTGTAGCTTTACACATCTAACGCTGTATCTAACACGTGCCTTAGAGACTGGCTGCTCTTCTTGCTCAAGTATGGAGTCTTCTAAACTGCAGGAGAAGACATTTGCTGTGGACTTTCGGCTGCAGCGAAATCAGGATTAGCAGAAATAGCAGATGCATCTTGCCGTGCTGAGCACTGAAACTGGTTTTGCATCTGAAACTGGTTTGTGACAGGTCAGTAACCCAATGAATGTAACGTAAAACATTCAAGGGGATAAGACCTCCTTGTCATAACGGTATCCTTTTTCTTGCCTGTCTGGGTTGTATTTTTTTTAATTAAGTTACTGACTTGTGGAATGGCCCACATTCCTTCTGTTCCTGTAAAAATGAAATGAGTGACAGCTTTTGCAGTCGCACGTGGTCCTGCCACTTGTTGGTAGAGGAGGGGGCAGGATGAGATCCTATCAAATTTTTGATGTCTTTTATATAGAGAAGAGATTGCTCAGCATCAGAAAACCACTTCTTAGCAAGCGGTTTAGCTAGACCTGTTACTGATCTGGTCTGATTTTATATAGATCTTCGCAGATTATTTTAAAACCAATAACCAGGCCAGAGCAGAACAATGGGTAAGGGGGTTTAGAAAAGTTGTACAGTAAAATTAAGACTTCCATCAGATAAAAGTAATTTAATTTCCCTCCCCCCATTCTAGACTTGTCACAGCCAAAGAAATACCTTTGAACAAAACCTAGCCTTTTTGTAGATTTGCTGTATTAAGCAATTTCCAAAGTACGAAAATTGCTGCTAATGGAAAAGCGAAACAAATCTGGGGTTTTAAGCTAGTGGAGTATTCGTGCAAGTAATTAGCCTGTACAAAAGGAGCATTCATCTTGAAATGACAGATAAGCGCTAAGGACAGGACTGAAAACTGTAAATATGTTAGCACTTTAAGCAAGAGCACAGCTTCAGCACTTGTTAGACTCATCAGCTGCTGTAAACAATATGGATCTTTGAAATGATCTCTGCTGAGATCTCGGCACATTAGATAATGATATAGTTGTTCATTTTTGCTTTTTCTGCTTTGTTCTTTCTTTCTTTCAAAAAGTACTTTCTGCAGAGAATAGGGCTGCGGTGCTGCCAGCACACACACTTCTCTTTCTCCCTGCGCAGACCCAGCAGAGGCTGTGGAGCCACAGTGGGGAGCAGAGAACGAGCCCGTGGAGCCGGGCTCTGCCTTTCCCGATTTATGCACAAGCGAGGAACAGTATGTGCAGCTGCAGCACAACTTTCCTCTTGTGGCTCTGCCCCTACCCAAGGCTGGGAAAGGCTCTTTGAGGTCACCAAGGCTCAGTTAGGACACATCTTTGAGCAGGATTTTAAAAGGCAGGCTCTTCAGGTGGCGGTGGTAGCGGTTTCTCTGGTGTAGCTTTGCAAAGGGTTAACTGCGAGTGAGTTGTGATAATGGAGGCTTTCATGTTGTGAAAACTGCATAGAATAGAAATTAATTTGAAACCAATAAATGCACTTTGCAAAGGACACTATAAAAAGCCTGCATACCATGATAACTCTCAAACACTCAGTGACCTTGCTGAGGTTCTGATCGGTGACCTACAAGTGAAAAGCTCCAAGAGCCATTTGAGTCTCTGCGATTCATCTCTTCTCTCAGCTTGCTGTCTCTAAATAAAAGGACAGATCCTCAGCAGCAGGAATTGGCTCCATTCTTAGGATCAGCTGAGTCGTGAAGCACAAAGTGGTTTTTCTTCAGTTGTATCCCACATTGGCTACAATTCCCTCCTAAGTGTTTGGTGTTAATGTAGTGGTGTTATTGATTCCCATGGAATATATGACAAATTGTGGTGTAGCAGGCTTGTGTGACTGTCCAAGATTAAAATTCAGGAGTCAGTGCGTCCAACTGCCCTTCTTACAGTCACAGAAGTTGTGCTGGGAAGAGCTTTCCCCGTAAGTGCTTCAGGGTACAAATTTCTCATTAAAGTGAGTGAAGGGGTGAGGTGTGCAGAGAAACAGGAGCCACGAGGTGTGGCCCACCGGGGGCTTCTTAACAAATGGGAAATAGGGTGGGACGGCAAAGGAAAAATCGGAATGGTGACCAGCTGGGGGATGTAAGGTGAGAACATCTCTCTTGAGGTGCAGTTTGCCTTCCCAGGAAATAAAAAGAACAGCTTATAAACAAGCTCACCCATCCTTCCGCCTCACCATAATTCCTAGGTGGGAAGGTGGAGAGTGTCTCGTGCTCTTCTCTGCAAGATCTCAGCTTTAAGGACAATGCCAGGGGCAGGATGGTGCTCTATTGGATCTCTGGCTGTGAGCCAGCAGAGCTCTTCCACCATCAATGGTGCTCACATGGTAATTGCACTTTTATTTCAAACTGGGGTGTTTTCAGACTGAACCAGCTATTGTTTGGGGCACAGTCAGTTATAAATTGGGATCTTTTTAAAATGTTTTTATTTTTTAAATTTACCAAATGCGTACAAATGCTTTCTTAGAAAGTCTCCTGAGGAAAAAGATGCCTTAGATACCTTTAAAAATTCCTGCTCGCCATGCTGGGTGGCAGGTTTGGATTTGCTCATTAAAAGAGGTTATGTAATATTACTCTAATCAAAGGCTCTTTTATGGCTCTGGGGCAGGTGGGGTTTAATAGCCCTTGGTTTTGTACAGAAGAATGTCAGGTAACAGGTGGAGTGCAGTGATGAGGGTAACTTTTGATGTTTACCAACAAGAATAGTTCTTTTTTTCCCAATGATTCTGTGTGAGTTGGTGCCTCCAGGTTTTTCTGTGCAATAAATGTAATTGCACCACACAGAGGGGTTGTGCATGTAAAGAGGTTCCTATTTACAGACAAGTTTTAATGCTGAAGAGGAACATGTTTACCATTCCCCAATGGTCTCCAAGAGAAATGAGGCAAACTTTTTTAGGAAGAAGGGGAACAGATCACCTATTCTGATGTGACTATAACAAATTTCCTCATATGAATTTCTCTGCATTCTGCATCCGCAGGGATCCTGTGGTTCAGGTTGGGATTCTCCCTTGCTACTATTAGAGCACATTTGGCAACAGACTGGCTGTCCCATCCAGCAGACCAGGCTTCCCAGGCTTTTAAGGAAACAAGGGCTTTCTAAAATTTCATAGCGATATGTATCCAGGATTTAAAGTGCTTTCAAGGAGCAGCACTCTTAAGTTCTTAAGGGACAGATGTAATGGCAGAAGAGCAAATGAGAGCAGCAGGCTCTCGTCCCCGCTTGACATAGAAGAGATGGTGGCCCATGTTTGTAACAGAACAGGACAGTATCATCAGCTGAACAGTGTGCCTTGCATCAGCTCACAGTTTAATCACCTGTAGCCTCTCATTTGGGAAAGAAAAAGACTTTCTGGAACAGTGGAAAGGTTGCTAATCCTTGTCTGTAGCAATCATGGCAAGGGAACCAAATGCCCTCTGCCACAGACAGCTATCATCTCTGTACTGGGCTTCCCAAAGCGAAATGGTCTGGCCCTAAACTCCTAACAGATTTCTCATTTCTTCTGGGTTGTGCTCTCTGCCTGCCACACGTTGGATATCCATAAAGTATCAGTTTTCTCTTACATGATATTTTAATTTTTTCATTGGAGATAGGATGTCTGTAAAATCACCAGAAAGGCTCTCTTCATATTTTAATGCAGTTTTACTCTCTGTTTTAACGTCTCAACCTTCTGCTGGTTTACAGTAGTGAAATGGTTGCTTTTTTTCTAAAGGTCTCATGTGTTTTATGAGCCCCTGTCCAGGGTAATTTCCCAAATGCAGTCCAGATTGGGTAAAATGTAAGCATATTTCTGACGTATAGGTGTTTTTTTTTTTATAGTAAACCACACGTGAGATTAACTAGATAAAAAATAATCCCAAATCAAAACTCACAGCAGGGATTTCCCTCATTAACCTCAGGTAGACACTGGAACATGGCGAAGAATGTATTTGAAGGATGAGGGGAAAAGGAAAGTTTCCTTAGTCAGTGTTGGAAATAAGGGAAGAATAACTAGATGGTGAAGAGTGAAATGTTGCAAATAATAGTTTAATTTTCTTGATGGAGTAACCCTAAAGCAAAGTGTAGGCAAAAGGTGTTTTTATGATGGAATCCCAGCTAGATACCCCCAAAATGCTAAAACCCACCAAGTGGGGAAATGAACAGAGACGTGTGCAGATTAATTAGATCAAAAAAATGTTTTGACAGCATAAGTGAACATATGGAAAGAATTGAGAGAACCCGATCCAGTTCCCCATGTGTAAATGATGCCTTAGCCATAGCTCATAAAGCAAATACAGATGCAAAAAAAAAGGAAAAAAAAAAAGAGCCCCCTTTCCTATCCCCTCCCCTCAGTAAGCCCCAGTCCGTTGCCAGATGGCAAATAAAAGTTTGAACTCAATGACTAAACGCAAGGAAAGCTGTATGTTCAGCGTGAATGTGAACAGAAATCAGCTGAATAAATCTGAATTTTGCACCTTAAAGGAAGTGGTGCAGTTCAGCTAAATATTGTGTCAAGTACACAGCCCAGCGTCAGGATATCCTGTGCGGATGCGACTTCTCTGTTTGACCCTCCCCTGTCCAAAGGACTCCTTCTGCTTTCTGTCCAACTCATTCCTTCTGTTTTGCACATCAGTGTGGAAGGACACACCTGCCCTGCCTGCCCCAAAGGTTTTCCCACCTAAAATTGGGGGTAAAAAGCATTAGGACAGATCATAGAATGGGTTGGGTTGGAAGGGACATTAAGTATCATCTTGTTCCAACCGGCCCCCCCCGCCACAGACAGGGACACCTCCCACCAGAGCGGGTTGCTCAATACTGCAAGCAGAGGGTGAGAAGGGAGCCAGAGAAGGGAAGTAACTTGTTCCAGGTTGTGCAGAAGAAGCACTCCCAGACTTAGTTCTACTCCATCACCAGCAGCAATGAGTATGGAGAAGGCTGATTTAGCCATAAGCTTAATAAGTTATAGCACAGTGTCCAGCATTGGGGTCTGACGTAGGAATCTGCTCTCTTGACCCCCAGATGAGCTTGCTTTCTGTTAAACAGAGGTGCCCGTCAGCATCATGTTCCCAAACCTAAAAAGTGGGTTAAATCAATACATTTTCATGTGGTTTACATGGACAAACCTTCTTAGTCTATTGTAACAGCCATGCTGTGTGTCATTAGCAATTTGTTCCTCCTCAGAAGGGGGTGAGGGAGATGTGCTGTCAGTCCCAGCTGGTGGTGTAGACAGGAGGCGTCCCCTTTGGTGCCAAAGCTGCCACCCATGGTGGGGGGGCAGCGAGGAGGCAGAGTGACCCCAGGTTGTGGAAACCAGCCTGGCGAGCAGGCTGGACAGACCTCTGTGCTGCTGGGACTGCATCTTATCAGCATCTGTGAGAGCCATATGATTTTAAACTACTTTGGATCTTCATATACATTGTAAAGTGGACATACGCTCCATGAATAATCAATACAAGCTCACGTGAGGGTAAGTGTGGCCACACCGTTCCCCAGCTCCAATGCAGACTGCTCAGGTGTTGCCCACAGAGTGTTGATTCATGGCACCCAGTGCCAGCAATCTGTGAAACTGAAACAGGAGCTAAACACTTGGGCTCTTTCCATTGCCCGGGTAAGCTGAAACCCCTGCTAAGCTGTCAAATTTGCATCCAAGCAGCTTTGGGCACTAAGAGGTGCCAGCAGTGGAGCCCTCACAAAGCAAACTGCTTAATTATTTGATAGTCAAAGGCAACCCAGGGGAGTACAGAGTCAAATCAACAACAAAACAACCTATATTTAGCAGCAGAGTGGCTGGAGCTTAGACCCAAACATAGTTTCCAACTGATAGATGATGTGGCAACCATAGCTGACCCTCATCCCATTCTAAATTTGGTCTGCGGAATAAGTAATTAATATCATTGCTAGCACGACAAGGCACCCTTTACAGCAGCTGCATTGCCACTGCTGCTCCTCTTATGGCTTTGGCTGTGGGCTGGCCAGCCTGCCTGGAGCTCAGGCTCTGTGTGACACTGAGCTACGGTGGCCACAGCCTGGCTGACACTCAGTGTAGTCAGTGAAGCAGAGTATAACTAGGTGCTCTGGAAGCAGAAGTGGTTCCTTGGCTTTATCTACATTTTCCTCTACTGTTCTGTGGTCTCTTTTCCATTCGTTCTTGTCTCTGATACTAACAAGTGACAACCAGGCTCCTGCTGAACAGGACAGGTCAAGCGATAGGTACTTTGATGAGTCCTGCAGCAGGACTGAGAGCTCCGTGTGCCACCCACACTGCAAAATTAGGGACAAAGCTAGAATTTACAAACTCTGTGTGCAAGCCGAGCCAAACCAAACCAAACCTGGGGGAAACAATGGGCATAACCTATTTCAAAGAGAGGTAACTGAAAACTAAGAGTACATTACATGTCCCAGGTAACTTGGGGAATCTGTCACAAACTTTCTGCATCCTGAGTCAGAGGTTAAACTAGAAAAGTACCTTTTCTCAGTGCTGAGGATGTCTGAGGGTCTATCCAAGTCCCTGTCAACTGAGATTGGGTGTTTTAGAGGTAGAATAATGCTGGGCTTCTAAGCTGCCTGCCTGATTCCCCTCCACCACAGTAACAGTCTTCCACAAACAAATGCATAAAATACTCCCCCTAAAATGGGCTGGTGCTGTTATCAAACGTATGGATAGTAAGATTCAAAAGACCAGTGACTTCTCCTGGAAGACAGACTTGAACTCAAGTCCTGAGCTGGTGTCCTGCTTGCTGGACCTCTGTTCTTCCCTTCTCCCTCCTTCTCGACTACAGGCACAGACAGACAAAAATACTCTCTCTAAGGTTTGATACAAACACAGAAATCTATGTTGGAAACAGAGCAAAAGGAAAATACAAGCTTGTGTGAAATTTTCCACCTTTTCACTAAATGAATGAAAGCCAAATTTTCACACTTTGGTCTTAGCTGTGAAATTTTTCTCAGCTCTAATATTTATCCATAATGTGTTTTAAAACTTGGCTCGCTCCATTCAGAATACCACAGAGAATTGAGTTACAGATTTTGGGCTTTGTGCATGCTGCCAAGATCTGCCCCTATAACTCAAACAAATTTAAGCGGGGGGGGCAGACACGGACCCACTAGAAAAATATTGTATGTGGTCCATCACATGCTTTCTTCATGCAGTCATATACCACTAAAAAGTAATGTTCTGCTCGGGCTCTGTTACATAAATACATTCGTGTAACTTCTGTAAGCACAGATAAGATGAATTTTGCATCTCCAGGCTATTGAGTAAGCAGTCCCTAAATAAAAGCCTGTAAGAAAATAGCAGCCTTGCTTACAGTTCTTAGAAAAGCTTAAAAGTATTTCTTGAACATCAGCATTTCGTGAAATCTATTTATTCCCTTCAAATTCAAATATATCTGTGCCTGGACTTCTTAAAATGATGTTAGTTAGCATCTGTTAGTCTCAGCTTATGTGTGTGGAATAGTGATGAGTGAGAGGCAGGCTCTTCACTGTTGAACAGTAAAAATTACTATGTATAACATTATTTACTGTACTTTTTATGAGGACTTAGAAGCGTAAAGAAAGTCAGTCTGTTAGTTTGAAGGTACTTACACCTGCTGAATTCAGCAAACCGGTGGAGAAGAATGTTCTGGTTTTCTTCATTAAATCTTGGTCTATTGTAAATGGAGCAACTTATTTTCTTGTGGTGCTGGGTCTATGACAGTAGAGCTGTACAAAAACACCAGAGAGTTGAGACTGGCCTGAGTAGGGAGTCTGGGTGATGTTTTCAGGGTCATGAAGGCAAAATTCATGTTTCCAAGCTCTGTGTAGTTCAGGATTTGAGTCTCACCTTCCTTGCTTTTTCCGATCTCATTCTCAGGAACGTTTGCTGGTACAGATTTCTCACCGCATTTGCCTGTAAGAATGGCAGCGTTTGATCCCTTGGCTTGTATTGCCACAGTGAAAATGAATATATTTTCCTACTTTTGCATAAGTACTAAGATGAGGTGAATTAACAACTTAATCTTAGGAAGAAGAGGAGCAAGCCCTGCATCTCACCGCAGCTCGTTCTGGGACTCCTGAGTTAGTTATGTTACAATTTATGACCCAAAACTGGATTGCAGCAGTTATTTTTCATTTGTAGGCCAGTCATTAATGGTGCAACAGAACCATGGCTGTCACTGGACAAGCCATAAACCAGCTGTATTCACAGAGAAAACTTGCTTAATTTGCATTAGAGTAGCCCTCTTGGGTTTCATGTCATCTAAGGATCCTTCCTCCAAGTGGCAGACACTCTGTGCTGTAACTGGAGCGTGATTACACCCAGTCTGGTGAGCTTTGCTGGCTTTGCTGGGTGCTTCGGTACGTGTGAGCCAAAGGCTTTCAGCCACTGAAACTGTGGTAAAACCTTAGATGATAGACAGTTTTTACTGTTAATAACTACTCCAGTTAAAAGTCCAAACGTTTCTTGGGATTATCAAAATGAGTAGGTGGGGAGAACCCAGCTGGGAAATTGCATTTGTGCTCAAATGTCTCATCCCTTTAACTTTGGATACAATTTTTAAAGTGCCTAAATAAAGCAAAAGCCCAAATTGTTAAGGGGACTGATGTTCCCAGATCATTAATTTCAATGGGATTTTGTAACTTGACTTCCTTACCTACAGCTGATATCCCTAAATCTGATTTCTTGGGGTCTCCATCCCATTAATTTTCAGTAACATTCAGTCAAATAAGTCCTTGAGTTGCTGCTGAAAATCAGACTCGGGGACTTTTCACAAGTGGACTGATCTTCCTTGGCTCCCTCTGCAGTCCCAGGGGAGATGGGCTGCTCTTGTGGGATGAGCAGGATCGTGCTGAGACAGCCCTTGCAGTAGCCCATCGACTAGGGAACCAAAGAGCAGTCTCCTGGTCTCAAGCTAGCCCCTGGGAGCACCTCCAGTGAGCTCCCTATGCTTAGTCTTAAAACTGTCCCCTGCCTCATGTCACACTGGGGAGCAGAATGCAGCCACCGGTACCAAATGAACTCGAACAACTACTGACCTTCCCAGCTGGGTCGACCTTCCAGCAGCAAAATGGCACCTTGTTGTGAAGTCTTGGTGGGCCTTGGGGAACTCAGCTCCCTGGGCCTGTGCCTTCTGTCCCGGGCAGGGTAACCCCACTGGACTGCCTCTCTCCATGGCAAGCAGAGTGTTTACTGGCTGGTATCTGTCTCAGCTTTGACACTCTAACAAAAGGTTAGGAATCATGAATGCATCCCTTTCTTTCTGCTCCACAGTGCCTCTCTTTTTTTTCTGTGTAAACCCTTCGCTTGCCTCTTGCCCAGCCTTTAGAAACGATGATCAAATGCGAACTTTCAGGGTTTATTTATAGCATAGCCTTTATGGAAAGAGAGAAAAGAAATGATTAAAAAGCAATTTTACAAAATATTTTGTTTTAAGAGAGAATTCATTGTGTTTAAATCACTGTACTCATTGTACTGTCTAGACTGGCAAACAAAGAAGATAAAGCGTCATTCAAATTAAGATTGTGAAATTCTTGGTGACTGGAATTATGGATTTGGATGTCAACCCTGAAACAAACTATTTCTGAACAGCAGTATTATCACTTTGCTATATTTAAGGCTTTGTTGGCGACAGAGCAGTGCACAAGGTTGATCTGATTCAGTAACGCGATTCTAATGTTCCTTTGTTTCCGATTTCATTATAAATTCATATTTTCAATGTTCTGTTCCTCTTTGTCCCCAGAAAATTGTTGAAAGGACTCTCCTCTGGGAGTAAAGTTTTTGTTCAAACTAACAATGACCAAACTGACTTTAAAAAACAAAAAAACCACACTACTGAAATGCAAATTAAGAGAGGGAATTCATTAGGATATTTTGAGCAACCTAGAATGACTGAGCTGTTGAAAATTGCTGGCTGTGTACTTTTTTAACATGTTATTCCACATCTCTGTAGTAGCTGCTGTGAGACCTTAATGCTGTGGATTCTCAAAGGTCTAGGTATTTCTGGCAGATCTAAAAATACAGAAATATTTTACTTGATAAGCTGGAAAGATGTGGCGTCTTCCTACTTAGCTGAAGGTGGATGGATGGGTCAACCAGCAGAAGATAAGCAGTAGCCAGGCCCTGTTCCCTAATGTAGATCAGGACTTGAAGGCCCAGTTTTCCTTTAGGAACCTGTTATACCTGAGAAAGAAGGGGATTTGTCTGAGATGTTTAGACCCTTTAGGTCTTGGGTTTATTTTTGTGCAGTATCTCCAAGGCAATTAAAATAGAGATGTAAAGCAGGGAGCAGAAAGCAAGGTGACTCTTCTCATTAGTGAGAGTGCTTCCAGGGACTTTGCCTTTGCCTTACGTTTTCTGTAAGACATGGAACTATCTGGAAAAGCAGCAATGATTGTAACAGAGGGAATTGTCTTTTACTTTGAGGGGTTTCTTTTTTTTCCTGTGTCTTCATTCTTTTTTGCTTGTAGCCTCTAAATCCAGCTGGCTGTGTAAGGGAGTTGTGAAGGATAGAGTATTGTAAACAGGAACAATACTTGAACGAGTATCACCTGGTAAAGACCAGGGAACAAATGCCCGTTTCTCATACTGGGAATGATACCAACCTTTCCGTGCCAGGATTTTAATCTGGCTGGTGTGCAGAGACTCTGTGCCAGCCGGCTCACATGTCCTGGAGAAAAGAACATGCTATCTCACTAGAAGTGTTATTTCAAGGGTGTTTCTTAGGGAATCAAAAGTCCAGTCCGCTTCTGCACGTATGAAAGAGTGTGGGCATATAAGCACACAGAAATACTCCGTGCTGCTTTATCAGAAGCACTAACGGAGTAAATCCTGACTGCACATCACTGGCACAGCTTTTTACTTTGGTAGAGCCACAATTTCATCTGGTGTTAACTGCCTGAAGTTGACAAAGGTAGAAAGTAGGTGTTCCCAGTTCTAGCAGCACGCTGGGACTGGCAGTATAAAAGGACGTAATGACAAAGGATGAAGCAAACACACCCGGAATGTGGCGGGTAATAAATACTGCAGGTTTGGCCAGCCAGGCAGGGTTAGGGACCACCTGCTTCTCTGGCGCAGGGGTGGCATCCCAGGCACCTTGTCCCTAGCTGAGCAATCGCTGCTGTGCACAGGAGAAACAGGATCTGCTGCCTTCACGGGCAGCCCACTTCCATCCCAGCACTTTGGTCATGATCATACTTCTTTAACGCAGGGGAAATGGGAAACCAGATGTGAGTTCTGCCAGTCACCTTCCTTATCCTCAGAGCCTCCAGGCCTGCCTTGGGCTGGCTAAAATGGTGCTTACATTCCTCATCTTCATTGTGACATTCTAGGAGATCCTTAGCTGTAAAACACTGGATTGGTGGGAAGCAACGACTTTACTACAGGAGATATTACAGCCTGTAAAATCATCCGATCCTTTTAAAAACCTAGCCGTGGTAGTTGACTACATGGCTCCCAGCAGCAGCTCGGGCTGACCATTCTCCAGGGCTCTTTCTGATTCAGTGATTAGTGTCTCATTCCAGTAAGATTGCTCAGGAGAATCCACAGAAAATCAGAATCTCAGAGATCAGGAAAGGAATGACATTACTCGCTCCTCTCCCTTTCACCCAGGGCTCTGTCACAGAGCCTCCATCTGCAGGGCATGCTGGGAGGTCTGACTTTGCGTTGGCCAAAAGCAGAGCAAAATCAAAGTCGGTCTCTTACACCTCTGTACGAGAATGGGGGGACAACTCTGGGCCCCAAAACAGAACTTTTCAAGTTACCTTCAGTTTCTGGAGCGTGCTCTGGTCCTCCCTTGCTGCTTTAGGAATAGGCTTGAGAGATTTCATGTAAAGTATTGTTTTATTTGAGAAATCTCCCCTCCAGGGATGCAGTGTTTAACATTTCCTTTGGTTAGTGTAAATAATAAAAGATAAGTCTGTTCTGCCTCGGACTCCCAGTAAGAGAGAGGAACAGATTTTGGTTTACTGAGGGGTCTGCAGTACTTTGTTCTCATGACTACTATATAATGGGATTGAACATATTTTATGCCATCTGGCTTGTTCAGCCGAAACAAAATACATCAGTAATGTTCCGATTGGTTTTGAAACATCTTGTTCTTGTCAAAAAGTATTTTAAATCAAAACAGGCTTTTCCAGTTTGTGTTTGTCTTTTACTAGGAGGCCATGGCGAAAATGGGGAAAATTGGGAGAGTTGTGCAGCCTAACCATGAGCATAAGAGGTAATCCCGTTTTTTCTGTGTTCTTCTGTTTAGAGTTTACTGAAGATGAAGGTCAGGTCTGTCTCTTTATAGCTCTGCTTGAATGGGGTAATATTTCCCACACAGAATTTTTACGGGTGAAGTCTGTGGTTTACAGTCAGTGGCCCACGGTGTTCCTTGGCAACCCAATGCCACCAGCACCGCGAGGGGACGCGGCCAACAGTTCCGAGCCCGCAGGGAGGTCAAGGCAAGCCCCGAAGTGGCTGCAGGTCCCGAATTGCTCCGTCCCCTTGGCCCGGGGGCTGGAGGGTCCCTTGCGGACCCCGGGCGAGGCGGCGGCGCTCGGCGGGGAGAGGGCGCCCCCTGGCGGCGGCGAGCGGCCCCGGGGTTTGGCCGTGAGCTCTTCAACGTGTGCATCACTGGGGATTTAAATCTTAAAATCTCGGGCTTGGTTGAAATTTTACTTTCGTATACAGGTTTTATGACAAGAAATACGAAGTGTTTCTGAAACTCGTGGAACACCAGAGAGAGTATCGCTCCATCATGAACAGCTGCTAATCCCGAGGCGCCATCTGGGAACAGCCGGGATAACGAATTTGTGGGTATTTGCAATGAGGGTAATTTCTTCTCACTGGTAAAAATATACTTTTATCATTTTTAATGAGAAATAAAATGCATTCCCTTCGCTGTGAAGCACTGGGTATTTTCTGTCACTAGTCCCTGCACCCCCGGGACTAAAGTCATTTTCTCCGGTTGGAGAAGACAGGACAAACCAGCTGCAGGTACCCCAGTGCCCGTACTTAGACTGGCCACAAGCAGGAATGGTGCAAGGAACAACACAGCTCACTGGGGTGGACTCGAAGCATTGCCCTGTGCCGTGCTTTTCACAGGTAACCAGACCTGGCATCCTACAGGATCCTTTTAATTTTAGCATTTGCTAGAGCTAAGACGTAAATCTGATTTCCATTGGGAAGTTCTGTCTATGTTTTTTAACTCTGATTATCTTTTGGAGGCTGATGTTTGAGAATCACTTTTGCAGATTTGCAGTCTTTTCCTCTGTTTTCTTCTGTTTCCTGCTCTCCTTTTCCTCTCTCCATTCTTGCAGCACATTTTGCTATCAGTAATTTGGGCCATTTTGTCTTTTGCCAGTAACTCGCCCTCAGTGCTCATTAATCACTCTGCAGATGTGAAACAGCCGCCCACCGCTGACACGGGAAGGCTGGGCTGAGCAGCCACAGTTGCTGAATATCTGTTCCTAACACAGGTGCATCCCATCCGTCCTGCCAGCTGCCTCCTGGGGAGTCAGCCCTGATACGGCCCAGCTCTCCTCCGCGTCCGTTCTCATCACCCCGCTTCAGCGGGACCCAGCTCAGAACACGTGTGTCCACAGGGCCTCCCCCAGCTGCTGAGCCGGGCGCAGCCACTGCAGGCACTAGGAATGCCGAGAGGGTTTTCCTGCTTTAGACTTGCTTTATCAAGGCTCGGAAACCTTCCTGGCTGCCTGCTGGCCAGATCCCATCAACAAAAGGCTTTCATGTGTTCCCAGGTGGTTTTTGAAGGCTGCCCGGGATCTTAGTCCTACAAGGGCTCACAACAACAGGTGGTGACATAACTGGGGTGTGGAAGGAGAGAGTTTGGTCACCTGGTTGCTCACAGCAGAAAGTACAGATTTTGGTCTTGCAAGATCCAGGCACTGCTAGTGCCTTCAGTGAAATTCTCTCAGAAGTTGTTTCTTTCTCTGCCATTTGTCTTTTACTTCTTTAAAAAATAAGTACCATTCTGTTTCAAAAGCAAAACCTCAGCTGAAGGAGAGGATGAAGAAGCGAGCGGTGACGGATGAGAAGAGCATATTCCAATCAACTCAACCTCTGTTACAGGTCACTCATGAGAACCCTTCGTCAAACTGCCACCCCCTCGGTCAGCCTGTATTATCCAAGAGAAACAACCTACAGCCCCCTCCAGGGAGTCAGGATTCCCATCAGTGGCTCCATCTTTATACACTTAGCTTGATAGAAATTCCATTCTTCAGTGTTGGCATGGGCTGTAATTCCCAGTTAAATGCAAACAGAAGTTACACAATAACAAAATTACACTTAGAGAACTTGGAAAATAATCGTTTCTGGTTTTTTTTTATGTTAGTAGTCAGCACTCAAAAACATCTGGTAATTTTTTTAAAGAAACAATGCACTTCCTGCCTTGCAGTTCATGGAAAAGCAATTGTTGCCATTTCCAAAGTACCCATTGTTAAGAGGAACAGCTTTACAAGTTCAGGGACATAATTAAAGACAATGAAAGTTGATGGGAATAAAATGAAGAAACTTCATAACAAAAAAATTATAACAAACAAGAAAACAACTGCAACACGATGGTATATCATAGCTTACAATTCAAGAGCACAATAAAATATGTCAACTGAAAATACGTAGAAGGAAAAAACAGTTTGAGATCAGTGTATTGTGAACAATAAATACTCATAAATTTTAATATCTTTAATATATAATTTGTATTTAATGAAGTCCCACTGACTGCAAATACATAGCAAATGTACAGATTATACAGGGACAGATGTGTAGGGTTGTCTGGTTCCGCACCAGCAATTTTAACTCTTTGCAGCTCAACACAGGCACGGACACACACCCCCCGACTTCGGCAAGCTTTCCATAAACTTCTGCTATTTATGTCATCATCGTAAATTTGGCCTTGATCTCTCTGGCGGAACCAAGACTCACAAGGCAATCACAAGGAGTGTATGAAGTCTAGAGAGGAAGCAGAGAGCGGTGCGGACTTTGTTGAAGCTTAGATGTGCAGGGTCCGGGGAAGCTGTGGACTTTGCCTAGGCTTATGCGAGAGTCACACAGAGATCTGTTCGCATTTCTTGCAGGATGTTTTTACTACTTTTCTTCCCTTGTAATAATTCTTCCTTATAGTTGCATTTTTTTTTTTCAAGTCAGTGTTACTACCGGTTTCATCCATATCAAAATCAGGACTATGCTCATTGTAGAGCTGTAAAAATCTCTGTTCCAGTGGATGTGTCATCAGCTCTGATAACACAAAGCACCGATACCAGATTTTGCAGTGATACTCTCTAGCATTCCTTGTGTTACACAAGACGTAGCAAACTGTACAGTTTGCTAAGTTCTCAAAATTTTGTCCAAATTGTGCCAAGATGTAAACCATTAAAGCTCTAGAGTTCTAAAATTCTTCAACTGCGAGTTTTATGGCATTGTAATTTTAGGCTCTGTTCATGGCTTTAGGCATTTTTATTTCAGGCACTTTGTATGAAGATAAGTTACCAAAAAATGGGGTGTGAAAGAGTCCAGCAAATACACATTAGTGTGTAAAACTGGCCCCCCAAGCGCTTGCACACCCAGTCCCCTGGTATTGCAGAGTCCTGCCTCAGCCTTTGGCAGCAGCAGAATGACAAATCCATCATATGCTGCCTCAAACCAGAGAAGCCCATTATCGCCCGATGAACTCTGACCAAGGAATCCAGGTTCGAGTCATTCAGGACTCTGAGAGCATGCTCTGAGCTGCAGACCTTGCTATATTTACCCCATTTGATGCAATTTGCTGGCAAATGTTTATCATGCAAATTAAAAGAAGGGACACTACCACCATGTCATCAGCTGTTCCAAGAGTCCTACAGAGAGGCCCAGGCTTTGTGTCAAAGGGAGAAGACAAGCAAATGATTGTTCCAAAGGAGCAAACAGCAACTCTTAGGAAAAAAATCCAGACGAGACCACCCCAGGTGAAGATTCCTCGCAAGGCAAGAGTCAGGAGTAATGGCACGTCATAAAGATAATCTGCAAACTAAATATTCAGATGAGTTATTTTCTATTCTGATGCACATAGTTCTTTCAGTTCAGTGTGTCTCAAGCACTTTTAGATTCAAATCTCTTGAATGCAGCAACTTCCTGTGCTTCCCAAATCCACCTACACTGTTCAATTGTTTTGCAGTACCTCAAGGCACACGTTTAAAAGGAATCCCTGCCCCCCCAGCATTTGAGCAGAAAATATGCTTGATGTTGAATCCTTTTGGAAACTGGGCCTAAATGGCTGCACTGAGTGTATCCCTTTCTTTAAAATCTGGAATCAGGTGTAGGGTATGAATGCTTGAAGATGAGACCTCAACTCTTGCCTTGGTGTGGACAGGTACCATAGGGCTAAGTGATTATTCCTCTTCCTTAATGCTAGTTTGTTGGGTTGAAAAATCATATTCTCTTCTACAGTGTTTAATGTAGAGCGTGGAGTGAAACAGACCCTGCAATCCTTCCAGGCCCCCTACCAGGATGTGACAGGGAAGGAAGATTTGCTTTGGTGATATTCTATACCCTGTCAAGAATGGGTCTTGCTCATTCCTTCAGCCCTCATCTTTCACATCATTTCTGCTGCCCGTCACTTCTCTGTATCAGCTGGGATTCCAGCTTTAAGAAGGTGCGGAGCCATTGTGGACTGTTTGAATTTGGAAATAGCTGGAGGAAAAAATCAGCTGCTTTCTAAGCTGGAACCTGATTGGAAATTTTAGAGGCAACTTAAAATCCTGGAGTTCAAGTCTGAGTTCATATTTGAAAGTTGCAGCCTGACCATCTTTAGTTCTGATTTGCTTCCTGTATTTCGTCCCACACTGGATGGGATGACGTTTCTCTTCCCTGCCAGGATGACTGCACAAGGACTCTGAGACAGTAACTCGGAGAAACACCTTTACTAGAAGGTGCTGGGCCCAGCAGTGGATGCTAACACTTCCACTGTGATACTGCACATGCACAGAAAGGTAATTCCCATAATAATACAAACTAGTTTTCCTTGCTGGGTGTCTCAATCCTCTATGTGTTACACGCTACTGAGTAGGTAAACGTAGATTTATAAATACTTACCGGTCGAGGTTGCCCTGAGAAACGCTTGTTGTAATCTCTAATATCTTGTACAATTTGTTTACTTGGCTGATCTTGTTGCTTTTCACAAGAGATGTTATCCAGAAGGATCACCTTCAAAGGAAAGATTGGCATCAGCACGGTGTATTTTAATCTCCAGTATAAAGGGGATGTTCTGTAGTACGTGTCTCTCCACGTGTCTCTTGCAACGGGACTTTTGTCCAGCTCTGGCAGTTCCACAATAGCAGGAACATTTTCCTTTTATAACCTGCATCCAACCTTCCAGTAAAAGAGGCAGCCTCTGACCGGGGTCAGATGAGATGAGGAACTTCCACATTACTTTTTATGGAATGTTATCCCAGAGATTCAATACGCTACACAAAAGTACAATGCTGGAGGCCTGTTTGATATTTCTCAGCTTTGCCTGCTATGACATGTGTCAAACGATGAATGTGAATGGCTGCAGGGTCATTCATGTCTAAGTGGGTTTTGAAATGCTGTGGAAAATTGGTGGATAAGTAAAGCTGATCCCAGGAGCTCAGACTTGTCATTTTGTATGTATCATAATGCAGATGCGCGTGAGGGAGGTCTTACCTTTTGTCTGCAGAGAGGGCAGGTTATTGCCGCTAACCAGGGACTATGTTTCCAGTATGTAATCAGACAGGAACCTACCAAAAGAAAAATAAAATTAAGATATTTTCATTTTTTCATTTTTTCATATTTTTCATTAAATGAAATTTATTTGAGGAGGGTTAATGTTTACAAGGCAGTTATCAGAATTAATAAACCCTCTTTCTACAACTGCCTCTAAAAATGAATGTAATTCTTGGCTTTCATTTTAATATGTGGTTTTACTCTGCAAAGTGACTGTGTAAAAATGGAGCCTCAGCTCTTTTACACTACATGGACCTCCTAAAGGAGACTTTGATTCAGTTTCTTTTCCTGTAGACAGTCATTCCTGTAGCTCCCCAGAGTGGCTGAAGCACTCGGGAGTACAGGTGCCCTTCAGAGCCAGCGCTGGCTGCTCCACAACAGCAGCGCAGCTGCATAAAGCTGGAGTTCCTCCAGAGCCATTATGGCTTTTAGGCATTATGAGAGACAGTTAGCCCCAAAAAAACAGCGTGCACAGCCAAGGGACAGCCTGGTGATGCAGACTTCTGGTGGCACAACACGTGCCTTGGTGATAAAGTATTTTATCTTGAGCTATCTTTTTTGTCTGCTTTTTTTGTCTTTCTCTTGCTGTATTTCAATGCCGTGACTTCTCTGGAACAGTGTAGCTCTGGAAGAGCATGTTGCTGCATTCATTCTGATTCTTATCCAAACTGCTGATTTCCAAATCAACGTCATCTCTTCTTACCCTGATGTCTCTGGTGTGAAAGAGGGCCGAGTCAGAGGACAGTAAGACTGGACCGCACGTGTCACTGACAGTGGTGGTTGACAGACACGAATGTCAGTGTTGGCTCTAACACCAAAAACAGCAAAGCATAAACAGCATCTAATCAGAAGCAGCACAGCTTGAGTTCCAGCTCCCGGGCACTGTGTGCATTGTGACAGGTCAGGAGAAAAACCATCTCTCAACATTTAAACTGATCAGATTTGACAAGGACCCTGGTCAACGCAGAAGCAGAAAGCCGTGCTGTCGTTTTGATGGGATTGTTTTATTGAACTGAACAATGCTCTTTATTCTTAAAAATAACCAGCAAGCAGTTTCTCCAAAGCACTATTAGAACAAGAAGCCTTCAGGAGCCCTCAGTGCAGTGTGCTTGAAATCAGGTGTAAAACCGCTCCTGATGCTCTCAGTTATGTCCTGTGTACCGGGGATGTTCAGCCAAAAAGGTATGCTTTATGAACCTTGCTCTGACTTGCGCTTTTTTCCTCTTGTTTTCATTTGAGTGCAGGGTTTTTATTTATTACTCTTCTATTTTGTCTGCACATCCAGACCAGTTGGCTGGGCACATGTTGAAATCCCATGCAGTACATAGAAACTCCAGCTTTTGCTTCAACTTCTGCACTGGACGAGCACCCGAGTGCCGTGCCTGACTTCAGGAACTGCTTTGACCTTCTGGGTCCAGATCATGTGTTGTGATCCACATGGCTCTGTTGCTCAGTCCCGGTAATGGCAACGGGGCACTGGTAGATCCCATAGTTCAAGGGCTTTCTACAAAGAACCCCGTGGAAATTAGAATTTGCTGCATGCAGAATCCTTTGTTTCGTAGAACAGGAAAGGAAGGCCTCCTCTGAAGTTGACCTATTTGTGCTTTGGAGCATTTTTCATGAAACAAGACAAAATCCCAGTTTAATCTGGCCCTGCTACACAACCTTCTGAGGGAGTCTGTAGGTTTCTCTGAAATACCTCTGCGGTTATTGTTAATTAGAAAAAAATAATATTGCTCAAGGATCGCTTTTCAGTTGAACTTCCTGAACATATGGTTCAAACTCAAGCTGCAAAGGAAAACTTTAGGACAAACTGTATGAATTACTACTAATAATAAAATCAGACATTTTTTATAAGTCCACATTAATCTTCTTTAAAAGCTCTGGGTTGACCACATTTTTTAAATAAAACTTTTACCAGAGCGGAATTTATTAAGAGAGTTCAGTGTTGCCTTAGCTCTGTTCCAGAGGGCATCAAGAGAAGTTTTATTACTGATTTCAGTCACAACAGACTTAGATCTACACAGAATGGTTTTGATAAGCCCAGTGTAAAGTTTTATTGGTTTAAGACATGAAAAACAGACATGTTACAGAGGCCGCTTCTACTATATAAACATAGTCATAACATATAGAATCCATCGCACTGGAATCAAGACTTCAGAGTGTAAATGATGATGTACTTAAGGAAGGTAAAGCCTAGCTCAATGTATACAGCAAACCATAACAATATATACCAAGTCTGTATAGGGTACTTCTTTGCAGGTCTCAGAATAAAACAAAAATGAAGTCCATGTCATTATGTCATATTCATAGATGCAAAAGGGAAAATTAACCAGGCCAGAGAAGGAGGAAAGCTGATGATCTCTGTTGTTATGTCTATCTTTGTACTTAAAACTCTAACTTCTGTGACATTATTTGAAACACATTTTGAGGGGCCATATGCTGACTGTTTGTCCTGGAGTGAGTTATATTCAAAGCATCCTTTTCCTGTCTGTTTTAAAACAATGTTATAAAAACATGAAACAACTTAAAGTTACTTGTGAGGTAGGTAAGTCCTCCAAAGTGTCCCTTGCTGTTGGTGATCCACTGTTTTGTTGTGGTTTCAGAGGGTGGAGGTAGTGGTGGTGGTGGTGAGTTGTGCTGTGTGAGCATCATTTCAATCTAAAGAAAAAAACACGCTTCCTAAAGATAAAAATGTGCTTTTATTGCACCAGCATTAACAGCACAGTCCCTTGTTCTATTTTTGCTTGGGTCTTTTTTTACACTCTTACATGATAAAAAATTGTAAATGGCTTGTAAATATAAGTGGCACTTGCTTTAAGCTCTCTGTAAGGCGAGCAGCCTCAAAGAAGGCATTTAGCAGACACATGTATCTACAAAATTATGTGTTTACTTAGATTGTACAGTGACTGTAAATGCAGTGGGTGAGGAGAGGAGACCACACCACAGGCAGCCTCTTCAGAATTACCCTCCAAATCTGGATCTGGCCATTTCCTGTTAAAACAGATCCTGGGCTGGAATAAACAGTTACTGAGCATCCATCACGATGAGTTATTTGAACACGTTTTCCCTACATCACCACACGGATTTACTTAGAAAAAGATAAACAGATTAAAAGAAGACTAGAGGACTAGAAGATCACTTTTTTGATTCGTTTAACATGCAACCTCCACTAACCTTTTTTGTTTAGAAAGTTTTTAGAGGACTAGAAGGTAATTATATCATCTTGCTCTAGATCACTTTGGCTTTCTTTTAGGCCGTTGTTTCACATGGGAAGAAAGTCTTTGGAACAGAATCAGACCTGATCCATGATGTTTTACTCCTCATTTTCACCAATATAGATACAATCTGAATCAATTTTATGGGATGGCTCAGGTTTTATGCTGTTGAGTGTTGATGTATAAAAGACAAGCTGTTTTTCCAGAAGTGAGTTCGTGCTTGAAGATAATACTTTTACAGTCACAAACTATGATTACTAGACTGTTGATTTTTGTAAGGTTTGGGGTTTTTTTGTGTTTTTTGGGGTTTTTTTTTGCATAGTTGAGTACAAAGTGTGTGTTCTTCCTGCACGTTTTACCAATTCCATGAGTTTTTGTTGTAAGTTAACAGTATCCTGCACCATAATCTGTTGCTTCTTGTCTTAAGGCTTTTTATGGGGGAGATATGAAGATGGGATGTATTCTGCTTCTAATGAGAGAAAATACAGTAATTCCAGGGATACTGGATTGGTCCTGGTTCTAACACAGGGCTTCAGATCTCTGTAAGAAGTGCGCTCCATTTAGTACCCTCTGTAAGCACTACGGTGTCAGTCCAGAAAACTTACCACAGAATAAATGTCCGCAGTTGGTTTCTACTGGGCAGGTCGGTGTCTGGAGACAGATGGGGCAGCTGAAGTCACTGGGATTACCAGGCTGCCAAATTTGGAGTGATTCCTGGAAGAGAAGTAGTACAGAGTCTTCAATAAGTTTATGTTTTGATTGACATGTTCAGTTCGTTATTAATAATTTGCAATGATTAGCAGAGGGACACAGAAACTAAGTATAGATGTCACACAGAACTAATCGTTACCTTGGCAGATAATGAAAATGAGGCACAAAGAAATAAGGTGCTTTGTGCAATCCTAAAGAAAGGACTAGGGTCAGAGGGAAGATCATGATGCCACATTTCTGTTTCTGGTGATATTTCCACACACTGCTGGATAATATTGATGTTTCGAAAGCCAGGCAAGTTTGAGCCACTGGTTTCTCCAGCTGTCATTATTAGTCAGGCAGCACCTGGAATCTGCTTCAGTAGCTTTTGCATCCCTTCCCCTTCTCCTTTGTAGTAATGTCTGTCACTTAAATGTACTGAAATAAAGTCCAGGGTGTTCTCTGCCTTCCTTGGGTGGCAGAATGGCATCCTTACTGGATGAACATTGGCTGTGAAGCAAAAACCCCTCCTTTTAGTAAATAAATGGCTTCCAAACAATCCTTCCCTTTGCTTAGCAAAGTCTATAATTAAGAATAATATTGAGCTTTGTTTTTACAGCAGGAAGATAAGAATTTTTATAAGCCTCTAAAATGCCAAAGAGGCATTTTAAACCACATTTTTATTGTATTTCTGTAGGGGAAAGCCTGAAGGATCTACATTGGTCTTCCAGTCTTTGCTCCTAAATCATTGTCTGAATGCAGGAAAAATCTATTTGGTGGTATATTCATCTATGCCAAGATTGATGCAGTGGGAGTTTAAAAAAAACATTATTACTTGATATTGATTCCTCACCACATTGAAAGTTTTCGCTACCTTTATTGTGATATATTAGATAATCTGTCATGGATGATGGACCTACCTACTTCATCTTAGCACACCATGGAGAAGCGTGCATCTGCCCATATGTTCAGTTGCCATAACCACAATGAGATCAGTCTTTGAAAAAATGTAATAATAATGTGGTTAGTGTCCTTTCTTTCTCCAGTTAAAGTTATTTCAATGTTTCTATCAATGTCAGAGATAGAGGAACGCTTCTGAAATTGGGAGGGAGCTTCCAGGGAAGTTCCTCGGCTTTAAGGCAGAGTCTGAAAGGTTACTGACTGTCCTCCACTGCCTACACGTTTAGCGATGTTCAACAGGCTACAGCGTCAATTACGGTTACATTTTGTATTTTGGTCAAAAATTGATAAACTTCACATATTTCTTAATGACCACACAGATGCAGCATTACATGGAATGGGTATTATTCCCCCATTACTGCAGTAAAGCATTCAGCTGAGATAACGGCATACTTTGGGGTTGCACTGTCACCATATGCTTGCTGTCCCCTGGTGCCCAATTTGGATGCCTTATTTGTTTTTCAGATGCCTGTCTGTGTGATGGATCAATGAATACACTTCCAAGTATTTGACCTATTTATAAAAGTTTTGATAAAGAGAAAATTGAATAGATTCTGTATTTTGCGTGTCAGTACTGGAAGATCTGGAATGACGGTGAAGATTCACGTTAATTTGATAACAGAGAAAGATTTTTATTTAAGTAATTATTTTTTCTAATGCAGTAATTCAAAGAAAGGAGAGGTCATCATGTAGGTCTGCCAAAGGAATGAGTAGGAAACCAGGTCTCTTGCCAGAACCATATCTAAAATTACAAGTTCACCAAATTAGTGATTTTAAATCAGCACTTTTAATACCAGTCTTTTCCTTCCTATAATCAGGATCTATAAATAGGAAAACTGGAGATTTTAGAACAGCATGCTGTAACTACTCAAAAAAGTCTTTCTCCTTCATGGTTTATGAAGTTATAGATGTATTTGTTTCTGATGCTCAACAGAAAAAATTCAGATGCTGAAGGTGTTTATTTGTGTTCAGGTTTTCCTCTCTGTGCACTGATAAGATTATCTCCTGCTGAGATAGTGACCACACGAAAGCCCCACAAAGCCAGGGTGACTGGATCTGAATAACCATAAAACCACAAACACCAGATTCAAGTCCAGCACGCTGACAGGTGAGCTACAGACAAGCAGGTTTAACACAATTCTACCCAAAATCCAGATGGCACATTATCTTCCTATATTTTGATTTTCTGTGCAATACTGGTGGGTTATTTGTGTATTCAGAAGAACATTACTTCCACTGATGGAAGCTGTAATCATTTTTGTCAGCTGAGGAACTGCCCCCAAGCAGTTCTGTTTATAAACACAGCATACATTACCTAAGCTCTTTAGGTACCTACTCTTTATTTTGCAAAGTAATAACAGACACATTTCTTTAGCTTTGTCTCATAACAGCAAAGGGAACCAAACGTGTTTCTGATTATGCAATAGATACCGAGTCCAGGGAAACCCAGCATTCCCACACCGTAACTGATGGAAATTCTGAAGGCTCTCTTGCCCTCTGCAACCCCAACAAGTTGAAACTGCTCATGTATTTTGTATTAGAACGTGTTGTACAGTAATTAACTTACTATATGATTCCTAGGGGACAAATGATTATAGTTTTTTTTTTTCCAGATGACTCATCTTCTGCTGACTTAATGAGCTAATCTGCAGAAACAGAGTTTGTGCTGTCTAGAAAATAGGAAAATGGAATGTTGCTATGTTGCCCTGTGATGCTGGTTCTGGCTGCTGAGGTAAGCTCCCACATGAAGAGGCTGGAAACCCATCAGCTGAGGGCAGGCTTGTATTGAGACCTTGAAAATGCTCTTTTGAGTTAGGATTCTATGAATTAAAGAACCTGGCAATGATCCTGTAGTAATGACACTGGGTGCAGAACACATGCAATATATGATACAGAAAAATCGTTCAGACTTGTTAGCAGGAAGCAGCACTTTTTTATCTTCTTGTAATCTCTTTCTACTGAATGAAGCAAGGTGGGAAGCTTGACCAGCTCTGGCAGTATGACTAACGGGTGGCAAATTCCAAGAGACAATAACAGGCAGTTCTTTACATTTACAATTAACTAGGGGACATTCTTGTTATGGATACTAAAATTTCTGAGTTCAACTGGTACTGGTCATGAAATACTATTAAATGCAAAGGTAGCACCTCTGACTGAGGAAGTCCCTAAAGTGTAAATTGCTAGAGAATGAAAGAGCATTCTGGGGAAACATCATTAATATTTTTTATTCCTCTGTAGGCATCCATTGCCACAGAGAGGGCAAGATGGCCCTGGTGTGACCTGGAATAGCCAGTCTTACATCAGCAGAGGATTTAGGGGGAAAAAAGAGACTTGGAGTCACCTTCAGCAAAGATATCCGTAGGTTAGTCTTGCCCTGAGTAGATAAGCTAGGAAAAACATGCCAAATTTTTCATTTATTTTTAATAGATTATATGCACATAATCAAATTTCCATTTATTTAGTTCAAGCACTCAAAATGATGTTCCAAGTTGGCTTTATCCTAGTTATACCCAGACCCGACCAGCTGAGTCTGATAGAAAGAGAAGACAGATGATATCTGACATAGCTCTAAGTCTGCCAGAATTAATTTACCTCTTCCAAAATCCCGAGCCAGCCTTTGAACGTTGGAACCAGCAGGCTGAGTTAGAGATTGAAGTAGCGATTATGGCAGTTAGTATTTGGTGTCACGAGGCTGTGAGTTTTTAACGGCATTAAATAGTCATAACAAAATATTTACTGTGACTTAGCATAAAATGACAGATTTTTAAGGAGCTTCCTCTCATGCGGTAGATCTAGACTTAATTACAAACAGTAATAAAAATTGTCATTCCTGCTAACATTTTAGGCTGGGAACTTTGAGAGTGCCCATAAAAGTTACTGTTTCACGGCCTTGTATTTGGATCTCGGTGCTCATTGCACCTCTGAAAACCCCAAGGCCTGGATATGCCAGACTGATACTGTAAAGCAGAGTTGATGAATAAACAGGGGACTATGGAAGAAGTTTTCTATGTAGCATCTGAAAATTATGCTCCTATGCCAGGATCATCTGTGCTCTGGGAGAATTGGGGCAAACTTGCACCATTTGTCACCAGACGCGTCATATTCCAGTAACTTGATCAGCTGCAGTCAAATTAAGAAGTGCCACAAAGCATTGCACAGAAAAACAAGTTTGGAGGTTCTTTCAGGATTCTAATCTGCTGAGGTCTGAAAAGAGACTGTAACAAAGTCTGAGAGATAGAGGAACACTCAGGAGTTCCTCATACTTTACAAGCACAGTCCTCCTGTGAGGTTATATCAAGGAGGATAACCAGGTCAGCATTTTCTGTACAATTTTCTTAATACTAGTTGGAATACCTAATGTTAGCTTTTGCCTATGATTAATCTTTAAAAACCCTAAAATATTGGTGTTTTAGCCTACATGTTCTTGGAAATCTTGCTACGGCCAGAATGGCAATGTTAAATGTAGAAGTCAATTTACTTCATTTTGAAAGAAATGGGAAAAAAATGCACCCAAAATTCAGAAATTATTCTGAAAAACAGACTTAGAATCCAAACATCCAGAGAAAGCCACAAGTGTTTCTAAACATAGGTCCTTATGTTTATATGCCTTTCTCAATAAGCACCCCAAGTGTTACTTGCTTTTGGAGTCAGATTTGCAATAGAATTCTCCATGTTGGTACCTCATCAGGGGCCAGGCTCTGAAACTGTTCAAACCCAGAAGTTCCCTGTGTGACAGATGTTTGAGAAAAAAAGGAGAGATTTTCAAATGGCTTAAAGTGAAAGCTGAGCATTTCAGAAAATAACTGTAGTAGAACTCTGCAAAATCAAGCCTACTATACTAAAACACAGCCACTAGATTTGGTGAATTTTTAATAGTTATATGCAAAATAAAGTCATGAAGTTAGCGATCAGATTGTTGATTATGGAGCCTTTATCTCCATGACACAGCTCAGCTCAAAACATCTTTCAGTTTTACAAGGAAGCTTAGTTTTAAAGCATGAGTGATGAGTCCCTTCTTGTTAGCATCTTTGAAGAGAGGGAATTAAAGTTTAAAAAGCCCTTAAAAAGCCCAGATTCAAGTGCTAGCAAACATTTATTCATTTTTCCATGAAGATTTGCCATTATTTAGAATTAAAACAGACCTTGCTTTGAGGTTTAAACTTGTTGGAAGGCATGATACTGTGTGACCTCTTGTAAGATTCCTTTGATAGGGCAGCAGCTGCTCCTTGCCTCAATTACAAGGCCAATTAAGATGATCAGGGAGGATACACTGGACAGCTCATTATTTGACAATACATATTTAACCTAATCACAAGCAAATTCAAAATATGATGTACATTAAAGAGAAGAATCTATCCATGCAAATTTTTCAAAAGTAATCTAATGATTAACAGTATAAAGAAATACTTCAATTATTTATTCATAAACATTCTAATGAACGCTTCCTACCGTGTTTCAGAAGACCTATGTAAAGCTGGGCTTACCATTCCTCTTTCCAGAAATGTTTGAGAGCAGCTGAGTAAGTTACACCTGCTGACAGTGTTGGTGTGGAATCATTCATTAAGGCCAGCTATGAGTCTGTCAATTATTAACTAAGTTGCCCAATGGCAAGGGTCTGTCAGGTTTTCAAAATTACAGCGATGTTGTTTTTTTCTCTTAAATAAAGCAAATTGCTAAAAATCACAGGACAAAACAGGAGAAAAACCACCAGCCCTCTCTTTCTATAATATCTAAATAAATCTTCTCCCCCCAAAAGATGCTTAATGTTATTGAAAAGATACCTGAACCTAATAAAAAATTGCATTTCTATTTTTAAATATTAACTTGATCAAGGACACACTACAGGTATTTTGATCATCTGATAGAATAGCAGCTTATCAGTACTGTTGGGAAACAGGCTTAAAACTTGCCAGACACTTGTGATACTCCAGAATTGCATAACTGCAGAATTAGATTGTGTAACATGGTATTGTCCAATTAAGTACAGAATCCAAGTAGAAAGTCTTAACATGCTATAATAATTTTAATTGATAGGCATATAAACTTCATAAGGTATTTATTTTTTGTCATGCTCTATGGTCCTTAGGAAGGGTTTAATTTCTGTAAAGATTGTTTTCCAATTGCATGTGGCAAAATTAATGAGGAAACCTGTTAAGGGCTTGGTTTTGTGCAGCATTAACCATACATCCTGATCCTGATTCAACACGGCATTGAAGCACATGGTGAGTTTTCAGCCCTCAGGTAACACCTAACCTCTCGTGGAGGAGTAGAGTGGGAGTCAGTAATACTGGAGTAGAAATACACTTAGAACAAAAATGATGCCCCTGGCATTCCTGCTGAAGCACTGATAAGCTAAACAAAACGCTTTTCAAAGACTAATAACCGGATGGGATTTATAGCATAAACAATGCTCCTTGTTAGTCACCAGTCCCCAGGGAATCTTCCTCGCTTTGTTACAGATAAATTGGCAACAAATGAAATAGTGTATGTGGTTTCCTGCCCTGGTTACGTAGGCGTGCTCACGTGCCAGTGTGAGAACTGTCATTTATTATTTATCCAGTACGTATACAAATCTACAGTGTGATTTGATTACTTATTAAAGGTGCCAGACTAACAGATGCAGAAGCTGGAGCCGTTTCTTTATCCAGAGAACTGACACACAGTGATCAGGGGCATCCTCTCCAGGCTCTCCCAGTGAAATGCTTCACCCTCATGGACTCCCCAAATATCTGAGCACAGCTCACTCTTTCCAGCCTTTTCCCACCTACTCTGCTTAACATGTTAAATTCATAAAGGTTGCTAACAAAGATGTCAGTTATTCCTGTGAGTTTTAGACAGGGATGTTCATACACTGGAAAATCAGTTTGAACAGATTAAATTGATTTTGGCTCAGCCACTCAAGCATTTGATTAGTACTAACTCAAAAAAGGAACTGAATGGTTTTAATACAGAGGTGAAAACTCCTCTAACTAAATAATAGCAAAAAGATTATGGACATTTTGTAAAGGTGAAAGAAACCCAGAAGATTTCCTTTTACTTGCCAGGGGCTGTATGAATAGTGCTATAGCTCTTTTGCAGTCACTTATGCCCTTGCCTAACAGTCTTGGAAATTGGATGCTAAATTCTGCATTGTTTCCATAAGAGGATTTTGATTCCATTTTTTATGTCACTCTAAACCCATTATTGCTCAGTTACCATCACAGTTCAAAGCACTTCTCCCTGCCCCCAGGCAGAGCTAGATGCAGGACAGCAGGGACTCTGCACTCTTCTAACACTTTCACTCAGCACCCAGTCTTTAATAAAAAAACTGAGATTTTATTAGGTTTAACTCATTGGATTTGACCATACTTGTTTGCCAGAGAAAGACTATTAAATAATGGCAAGGTTCCCTTCACTTAGCTCCAGACTGTTTTGAAAAGGATAATGGACATGAAGGATAATGGATTTAAGAAAATCTCTTAAATTTCTATGAATCTATACATTAAATCAGTAAAAACATGATAGCCCGTAGCCAGTCATTCCAATCGTTTTGCTCACAATTTTTGTCCCAGTACATGCCTGAAAGTTGCTATCTTGAATCCATTTTGTCTAATTTCAGGTTGGACTTTTTTGGTCCTACATCTTTGGTTGAGGCCTTAAAGCACAACCATGTCACAAGTATTACTGTGTGCTGATCATAAGCTTGTCGTTTTGGCTTTGGAGTTTGAGCTGGCAAACACATGCCTGAATTATTTTGCATAGTCGAATAGCCCCATTGAAGCCAACGGGTTAGTTCATGCCAACCGCTCCTATTATTGCATTATTAGTTCCCAGTTTTGCAAATAAAGTTCCTTATTCTACTCCACAAAACCTTACCTAACCAAAAATTGGGACCTGAAAGAACAAAGATGGGACTGAGAAGTATAAAGATATGAAATAACCCTTTCTGGCACGGTTTTGCCTGTGTAATGGCATTTGACAGGAACCAGGGGTTTTTCATCTGGGATGGAGTTTTGCATGACAAACTCCCAGTGAGTCCCAGCTGTGACCTAGTTCCATCCTGGGATGTACGAGTGGTGGCTGCTGGGTACGTAGCCAGGCTTTACACTGTTCTGCTAGAACGAGGAGCTGAGATACAGCAACCGCTGTGAACCCCCTTCCTACACAAGAGCAGAACATGTCAGACCAGCTGCCAGCGAAGAGCATCAAGAAAGCAAGAAAGAAATCTCTTGAAATGGGAACGTAAGTGAACAGCTAGTAAAATCAAACAATTCTAACTTGTATCTAAAAAAATTATGCAAGTGCAAAATGTAATTTTCTTAGAGATGCCAATAAAAATAATTGTAACCTCCCTGGCACTGCTTAGAGCAATCAATCTGTTAGCAAGAGGCTCTGCCCCCCTGCTGTAGGAGTTGGCTTGCACTCTTTGGAATATGCTATATCAAGAAAGACTTAAAATATGAAAGAAAATGTGTTCAGTTTTTAGGCAAACTGAAGCTTATTTCGAAAAAGAAAAAAAAAAAAGAATAAAGAAAAAAAAGGAAAATTGATACTGATATAAAAATAATGGGAAATCTGAACTCAGTTTCATCAGGTGCATACTAACTGGCCAATGCAATATATAAATGTTGCAGTGAGTATCAGATCAATTCACTTTATTCTTTACATACCTAAACTACCCTACTCTGTTCAACTATGGTTAGGTTTTAGACATTTCTTATGTCTAAAACAAATTTAATAACAAGTGATAGCTTATCACATTTTCACCTAGTGTTTCTCTTTTTGATCATAGGCTTCTTCATCTACAAAATACTATTTAAATACTCCATTTAAAAGCATGTCTTTTGGTAATTTTTCACACCAACTTATAGATGTTGAGAAAGGACTAATCTTTCGTAACCTTGCTGTTAATTTTCAACTTAAAAATAATGGAAATGAACAAGTCATTAACATTTTATTCAGTGAACCTTGTACACTGATGATGTTTCTGATTAAGATGATAATGATATAAACAGGTACACATGGGACACAGAGTTTTGATAATTATTTTGGATTTGGAGAGATTATAGATATTACCACAATGAGTTTCTCTGTGCAAGCACCTGGCACAGAATAAATCTAAAGGGATTACTTCTTTTTGGAAACTATGTTTGTGATTTTCCTGATTCTGAATAAAACATGCTCATGAGCTTATTAATGGAGTATTCTGTGATGAAAACTAGAGGTATTTGGTGCATGATAGTAAATAAAAGCAGGACTGTTCTCAGGATCAGAATCTACAAACCAAACGGTCTTGTTGGGACATGAAACCCCATACCAAAGCAGTGCCTTAGTCAAATGAAGTCACAACATGATGCTGCCTTGTCAAGGTACCTGTGGAAACAGGATTTGACAGTGTAAATGTGGATTTGTTTGTGGCAAATACATCTCTTGTCATAGTTCATATCCCAGAACTGAATTTTTTGTTACTGGCACCACCTGAACTTGGATCTGAGAAACTTAATACAGGTGAACTTGTGAAGGAGCTGCTACCATGACAGTGTAAACAGTTTCATGATGTCAATTAATGTCAGCTGGAATTAAAATACTGGAATTGCCAAAGCTCACTTTCACTTGTGACCTTGTTCGCTGAAAAGAAGATAAGAGTACTAAAATAGAAGTGCGGTTATCTATGAAAAAGTAAATAAAAAGCCAGAAATAGAAAAGCATAGATACGAGATTGACAAATGTTTGATAAACAACGGAGGCAGTGAGAGAGCATGCTAAGAGGGAAGGGTACAGTGACACTGAGGTCTTTTTGAAGAAAACTGGTGATGTAGAGGTAGAAGTCTTGTATCCTGCTTGAGTCACTGTTCACAAAAGTTCCCAATTCTGAGATGTTTCCCTGGGATAACTGAGGTAAATCACGCTGTAAAGATGTTAACCGTTTATTCTGCTGCTGTAGGAAGCCAAAAGATAAAATTACAAAGATCTGGTCCCAATCCTTTTATAACGGTAGGTAGGTAGTTTTCCACTTCTGTGCTTTGTTTCCATATACCTTTTTATGGAATTTAATGAGATACCATGACTTTTGCCTTGCTGGATTATTTCCATCTTTTCTCCAACACCCCTGCACAGGAATTATATTATACTAAAGCAGAGATAGTCTATCATTTTCTGCATTCATCTTTTCTAGTTCTTTAAGGTAAAGTAAGGCAGTTCTCACATAGTCCATCTTGTCTTTCTCTTTTTGACCTTGCAAATGAATTTCCTTTCCCCAGGAGAGAGTGGACCGACTGAGTGGACTCACATATAAAATTCTTCTTTTTAAGAAGCTACATCTCTGCGGAGCCTGTGGCTCTGAAGTACTGAGGCAAGTAACTTCACAATCACCCCAAACCAAGTCCACACAGCCTCTCTGTCCAGTCAGCTTCTTTCCCCTCCTCTTCTTCCTCCAACAAAAGAGAAAACACAAGTCTAGGGGGGGACCCTACCAATTTCATTTATTTGTCTTATGCATGAGATTCACAATAGGACCCTAGTTTGCAATTTAATATTCTCTCTATTAAAATGTGATCTGCATAGTTGATGTTAGCAATATTGTTAGAGTAACATCTGTTTCAGTTTTTCGACACCTACTTCACTGACATATGAGAAACCTTAATTAATATTTTTATAGGTATTTGCTATTTTTTCTGAAACTATATATATACTAAAATAACAACACAATAATTGTGTTACTGTTATTCTGTGTAACAGGTGTAAATGCATTTTTGCTCTATTACATGCACATTCCCCTTATCACATGGACTATACCTAGTTCATAACCAAGGACCCCAGAGTTACTCCAGTCTAAACAAAATTCATTGTAAAACAGACTACAAATGCCACTCTAAACCTTTATGGTTTTAATGAGATGACTATTTTTTACCACCGTTAAGTCTGTGAGGATCAAAGAAAATGTTCATTGAGTTAATATGTTCTAAGAAAAGTGTATAGAGTAGCATAAATGGCTCAGGAATTCCAGGAATCCTACAGGCTTAAATAGTCTTTTATTAAAAGCAAGTGTTCTCATAGTTGAATGGCTTCCAAGAAGGGCCTCAAGTGATGAAAGTATTTCCATTTAATGTGAAAATATTTCCACCTTTCAGAACAGCCTGAATACAAGACTCCTTTGATGAATATGCTCTCATATAATGTATTAATTTTCAGAATTAATATACAAAATATCCAGAATTCCTACACTTCTGATAACAAATAGATTATAGTGGCTTTAATCTCCTGTCACAGCCAGACAAAATATTTCAGAGTACTTTACAAACCAGACACATCAGCTACATGGTGAAAGATTTTACATTCATCATCATGACATTCGTCCCACTTCCTCAGGGCGTAATTGACCTGGAAAGTACCATAGAGCATCTTCAGAGAAAAAGCAATGGGGTCTCCTTCAAACATACAAGACATACTGACACAGCACAGCAGTCAGTTGCAGTGGCCAACTGTGACATATACACATGAACTATATAACCTATATCGTCCTATTCCTCCCCCACTTTACCTAAGAAACCAAAAATAACATGAGGGCATAGACCTGAAACACTGTGGCCAGCTACCCCAGTAGTGTTTCAGACATGAGGATCATCTCTGTATTTTTTTTGGTTTTATCCTTTCTTTCCATCTCCTTGAACTGTTTTTCGAAAACAGAAGGAAGGAGGTAAGCCAGTATCATGTGCCCAAATGGCACCTTTTCAGATCATGGCAGGGTTTTCTCTGTTCCCTGTTCTGGGAGTTGCTACTCTTGTAAGATACAATTCATGGCAAAATTGCAAATCAATAATTAAACCATCCCCCATTCCCTCTCCTCCCCATTCTTACACCAGAATGGAATGGAATTCTTGCACCATGAATGCTGACTGCCAGTGGCCTGAAATTTTCTGGAAGTCTCTTCCATCTCTTGTGCAAACCTGCATGAGACTGCAAAGTACTGATCATCTCAAGCAGTCAAATGATGAGTTCATGTTAGAATCAAGATGTGGTTTTTCTTCCCCTTTGTATTATTTTATGACCTGCAGGTGTTCAGTTATGCTGAATAATCTTTATTTGGTTATAGTAACTTCTACATTGGCCACATTCAGACCATAAAGGCAGCCAATACCTTTGTCATGAAAATGTAATAACTTCCAATCCACACGGCTTGATTCAAAAGGAAGTAGGAGTGTATTAGGCAGGAAGATGGAAGAGATCATGACAGGACGTGTGGCTCTGGGAATACAGCAGGTATCAACTCAGTTTGTATTGTGTAATAATTAACTGCACACATTTTGGCAATTGGTTAGATCCTAGTTTCCGCATCTGAAAAATTCAAATAAGCCTCAGCACCACAGAACATCACGAGGCTTATTTGATGTTTCTGCAGCTGCTGAAAGATGCTCAGGAAGAGTGGACTTCCATAAATCATATCAGTCAAGCTACTAAACATGTCTGAAAAGCTGAGGATCATTTTGCATCTCGTGTCTCCTAATGGGAAGAAACGTGCAAGTTACATAACTAACCACCAAGTGTCACTGTTTGGTATTTTTACATTCTGACGTCTTTGTTCCCGAGTGCTTAGAAAATCCCTTGTACATGCAGTCCTGTGAATGAGGATTTTTGAGTAAAAACAAAAATATTTTTAAATACAGGACACATGCATATCTTCAACAAAAGGTACAGGAAAACTCAAGTGGCTGGATATGCCGCTTTCTTGAGCAAGCCATCAAGTGATGCCTGCAGTAAATACCGTTCATATTACATATACATATTATCATATAATAATGTAAGTCCCATTGAAAACATAAAAAAATAATTAGGAACTGGATTTTATTTTTAAACCTAGCGATTTAAATCGTTGTAGAAAATGCCATTCTTTTTTTCTTAAGGAATTTAGACAACGCTTACCAAGAGATTGTCAGATGCTTTTTCAAGAAGGCAAGGGATGCATTATCAAAGAGTGAGCACATTTTTAGTAAGTTCCTATTGTGAGAAGTAATTTAATCTGACTTTTAAATGTAGTAATAGCAGGCATTAGCCATGAGGAGACCGAACTGCAGTCTCGGTGTGAGGTGTCAAGCTAGTGTACCCTGTTTCTAGAACATTAATGTAGGCCATCATCTTTGATTGGCACAAAACCAGAATTTGCTGACAGACATTCATGAGAGCTGCAACTCATGAAGAAATTTCCAACAAAGCTTAAAAAACAAACCACCTTACTCTATATAACTTTAATAGCTTCCCTTTGTTACTACTTCTGCTGCTGCCCATCTGAACTCTAAGCACAGCTTGCTGGTGCTGCAGTGTTCCTGATGTGCTTTTGTGAAGCTGCACTTGAAAGATGTAAAATAGCTGCACAGATTTCCGTATGTATTTGTACCATAGTTCTCTCTAGAATTCGGTATGTCACTAAGTGTAACATTCTTTAGGAAGATCCTTGCTGTGTGCTAATACCAGTTCATCTGGGTGAGCACTCAGTCAGTTGGAGTCAGCTATCTAACGTGGATGCAGCAGTCAGGAGGGCACGGTTGAGCCAATCTCTTCTGACATAATCCCAGATTACCAAACCTGTACAGCCTGCTTTTTATTTCAGATGAGTGCCTCTCCCACAGATCTCAGGCAGCCTTCCTGCACTGTCCACATTCTGTAACACCTTTCCAGAATGAATATCCCTTACGAATAATTATTTCTGGATGCTTTTGAACAAGGAGCAACCCTAAAACTGGAGTAGGAGACTTTGGCTGGATCCAATTACGCTCAACCCTTCCCTCCTGTCCGCACTGCTTAGCCCTCTATTGCAAAACTGTTCTCTGCTGTAGGTTTTACATATATGGAAGATGACTCCACTGAAGCAGAGTATGTTGTCAGGGGCCTGAGTGCACGAATAGGCCTTCATGGCTTCACCCAGTGTCTCCACCACACTCTGTACCCTTGGCTTTCAGCAGAGTCACAGTCATGCCTGTGGCTGGACTGCACTCATCTGGACTGTGACCTCTGCACTGAATTCCCAGCTTGACCTCAGGACTGCCTGGTGATCATGAGACTGTGCCTGACTCTGGTTACCCTTGCTGGGCCTGACCCTGACCAGCAGTTTGCTTTCTGAGCTTTACCTTGTACTTGCCTCATTACCATGAAACTTGCCTGACCATCTCAATTCATGGCTGGACATCCCTGGACATGCCTTGCTCAGGTGCTGTGGGATGGGGGTGATGGTGAAGCCCCTGCCCTGCTGGCTGCATTCTCGCTCTTGGGTCCATGTTCCCTGGAAAGCAAATGTGTGAGAGGTTTACTCTGCAGAGAAAGAGCATATGAAATCACAAAGTAGAAATGCAGAATTATATGTTTCTGTGAAAGAGGTAGGAGGAAACTGGGTAAAGGTTGGTAGGAAGTGACAGATGCCAGGATCCTGAGAAGGAAAAAGGGCATAAAACAACAGAAAGGAGAAACAGTGAGGAAATTAAAAGCTAGTAGAAATTATAAAAGAACAAAAATATTAAAAAACTAAAGTAAGCCTGCTCAACAGTACAAATCCCAGCACAGAACTGTGGGGGGTTTTACTGTAAAAACCTTTTATCCCTTATTCTATTTTTAATAAGGATTTCCCATAATCTCCCATGGCAACCAAATCTCTTTAAGAACCTTTGGTGAAGGAAACAGTCAAAGGCTCTCCAGAAATCCAAGTCCACTCTTAAGCCTTTATCAATTCTGGACAGTGCTATGAGGAGAAACAGTCATGTAAATACTGCTACTTCCTTTAACACAGTTTTAATCTCTGTGAGTCAAAGGAGAATCAGTAACACAAAATTAAAGCATGTATCTTAAAGTAGAATAGCCAAAGAAGAAGAGCATATGATGCCTATAACAGGTATTACTGAAGTTATGCAGTTCACCCTTAGGCTGACCTAAACGCTGATGTGTTTAACGCTATCCTGCACATTCCGGTAGCAACAGGCAATGTAAGAGCATTTCATAGAACACAATCAGCTAACAAACAAACAAAAATGGTTAAAATCAATTAGTAGGAGAGGGTATTTGAGAGAAAAGTTACTTAAATTCTTGTGCTGAAACAGCAGAGGGACAGATCAATCACATCTTCTTAGTCTAAGGTACTTAGGCTTTTCTCTGTTGTGTCTGAGGCGGACTATTATAGAAGACAAGATCCTGAACCAGACATACTCAAGATCCGATCAAATAAGACAAGTTTTTCCTATGAAACAAATATAGTAGCGGAAAGGAAGTGAAAGAACTTTGGTGTGTTTTTCTCTGAAACAAAAAAGATCAAACAAAATAGTACTCCTGCATTTTAGGCATCATGTAGTGAAATACGTAGGATTAAAAGAATGTGCTCTGTGCCTGTCAGGTGGTGTTTGATGTGCTGCGCTGGCAGCGATTTCAGTGTCACCTGTGGAGACTGGGTGGCAGAATCAGACTGGCTGTGGAGGAACAGTTCAGCGGTGGCCTTCAGCTCTTGGACCTCCTTTGCCTGCCTCAATGGTGGGGCGGACTGAAGCCCAAGAGGCACTGAGCCTGCTGGGGTTTGGGTAGTACTAACAACGGCCTGTGAGGCTGAAGGGAACGGGGAAAAAAAAGGCAACAATTTAAAGACGTAGTTTCTGTAGCTCTTTGCTGTTCCACCTGTGCTGTTGGACAGGGAGGATGATGCTTCACCTCATGGAGAGGGGGAAACCAGACACTCATCTGGATGACGCTTAAGCGCTTTCCATCCTTTGCTTCCCCAAAAGAAGGAATGGGTATTTTGGCCTTTTTTTAACGACGACGGTTTTTTTTAGCAATTCTATATCCTGCTTTGAAATCAGGTATGTGTTTGGTACAGGTGCACAGACCTACCTACACCTTAGGCACAGGTTAAGTCTGAACCGTGCCGCCACCTCCACCACGGCCCGTCCGTCCCCGGACGAAAGAAATTTCCCCTCTCAGACAGCCGAGAGGCGGCCGCCATGTTGGGACGGAGCGCTGCCACCTGTGCTGGCTTCCCGGCATCNCCCTCCGTTCCCAGCGGCGCGGAGCTGCGGCAGCCACGGAGGGAACTCGCCACGACCCCTGAGGGAACCCACCGCCGTGAGGCGACGCCCCGCCCCTGCCGAACACCCACCGCGATTGGTGGGAATAGCTCCGCCCCTCCGCCGTGATTGGTCAGAGCCGCTGCCACTCTGGGCGTTTGAAGGCATGGGCGGGCGCTGACGCGTGGCGCCCCGACAGCGCCTCCGCCGCCCAACCCCCTCCTCGCGCTCAAGGCCCCGCGTGAAGGTGGGCGCCGCTCGGAGCGGCGCGGGCGACGTGGGCTGCCCGCTCGCGTCACGTCACGTCACGTCACGTCACGTCACGTTACGTCACGCCACGCCACGCCACGTCACGTCACGTCACGTCACGTCACGTCACGTTACGTCACGCCACGCCACGCCACGTCACGTCACGTCACGTTATCTGCGCGTCGTTCGCTCCCGTAGCCGTCCGGAGCGGGGGCGGGGAAGAGGCCGCTGCCGCCATGGAGACGAAGCCGGGGGATCTCCTGCTGTGCGACAGCCTCATCCTCTGGGTGAGCGGGGCGACCCCTGAAGGAGGGTCGGGGGGGTCCTTTAGGAGCGGCCTCCCTCGGCCGAGAGGGGCTGTGGGCGGACGGGGCCCGCCCGTCTGGGGTCCTGTCGGAGCGGCCCGGGCGGTGGGTGAGGAGAAAGGTGAGGCGGTGGGGACACAGGCGTCCTTGCCAGCACCCTTGAAGGGTGGATGTGGGCTTTTGAATGTTCTGAAGGCCCGAGTAGTGGTTCTCCAGGAGTGGTTTCCATGTGGAAATTAGCAATAGCCGTAGTAATTAGTAATAGCCATAAATATGCGCAATTAATTTGAGTTGAGAGGAACAGGAACCTCAGAACGTTTCATGCCAGTTTTCAGTTCGTTAAAGTGTTAATTAGTCGCAACACACCTAAATGTGTGGCGCTACATGCCTCTTGCATAGGTATTTGTTTAGTTTATTAATTAAGCTTGCTTGGTCTTTATCCCTTCCTCCTTCCAAGCTTCTTCTGTTTCCTTGTCTGTGATTCTGGTCTGGCAAATGCAGTATTTTTGGCGAGAGTGAGCTCTACTAAATAGAACTTTTGCATGAAATCTTGGCAGAGAAGGTCACAATTACCTGGCGTGAAGGGTGTTGCTGGGAAGAGCAGGTGTTTTGCCTGCCTGGAGTGTAAATCAGGGAAAGAAGTGAGTGTTTTAAAAGCACTGTGGAGATCCAGGAATGAAACTGGCAGAAGTGAGAGCAACAGCTACCCGAGTAGGTGTTCCTTTTGTTTTCTGTATGACAGTACAGAAGTTTTAATGAGTTAAAGTGTGTAATAAATCACTGAAAACCAGCTTCCTCCTTTCTTTTCCTTCCTCCATTTTTTCTTTCAGTGACCTTGTTTACTTCCAGTGTGGTGTTGGTCTTTAGAGCTTCAGTCTACCTCTCTAGATTTGGATCTTTTCTCATTTAATCAATGTGTGTTTATCTTTTTTTGGCTCTTTATCTCTCTTCCTTTCAGTAGTCAGGTAAGAATAACTCCCATTGTGATTCAGTTGCAAAATAAATCAAAGCATTCCTGAACTCTGTCTCAAAATCCTGTCAGTGGTACTGAACTCATAATTTTTACAATTCCTGCTTAAATTACTTTAAGCCCAATTCTCATTTTTGGGATCGTCACTGTGCACAGCTGTAATTATATCATGAGTATTAAAGGGAGTGCTAATGGAGCTTTAACTAGCCTTTAACCCAGAGCTTTGTTTAGTGCTGTTGATGTAAGTGAAGATCCAACTCGGGTTGTGTGTTCAGGTTTTGTATGTAACACTAAGCAGATGCATTGCCAGATGCATGTTTTTAGATTTAACACGCTGTCTCTCAGACCTTATTTACAACTTAGTATAGAATCTGTTTCCTAAGCAAAGTTTCAAACGTCCTTTCAACTTGAACTTCAGATTTAATAGGAGAAAAAAAAATTGGATCTTCTGAAGATGAACATATTTGGATAGGAGGGAATGAAGTGCTCTATGTCTGAAGATAAGAGTGTTCTGTAACTCTCTGTGGTTCTAAAGATTTCTCAATTTATTTACTTATTAATATAGAAAAGAGATCCTCATGAATTTCTGTGTTCAGCTGCCAGACCTTGTTTATAGTTTGGGTTTTGTTTTGTTTTTGCTTTAAACCAAATTCTCTATTAGAAATATTAGAAATTATGCGTTGTCCAGACAAGAAAGAGAAAATACAAATAAAAATGTTATCTCTTGCTACTGCAACCTGGGTGTCATTCCATTTAGAGTTTTGAGGATGTTATGTGAAAAACATAATGGAGTTTAAATTGTAGAGGAAATGTATATGAGTTTCCAAGGAAAATTGACTTAAGTAGCATCTGTAAAGATTGAACTCACAGGTTTGCTGCAGAAACAATTTTCTAAATCAGAATGACAAACTTTGATTAGTATCTGTGAAGCGAACTTAAGTGTTTTCCATCTCTGGGTAGGAGTGGAGTGATAATAGCAGCAGCAGTAGGCCTAGTGATGCAGGAGCATCTTCTGTGTTTAGATGCCATTACAGTAGGTGTTTTATTTACTGTAGTAGAGCAGAAGTTTCTTGCATGTCCATCAGTGCTGCACCACTCTGAGGGTGCATCTGTCATTGTCTCAACCTAGAGACTAGATGCGTGGTAACTTATTAAATGGAAAGCTTTTTCCACAGCAGATGTAACCCTGTTTGGCACTGGCAGCTTTGGTAGTGTCAACTTTGTCAATGGCTGCATATTTATGGACTGAAAAGGGGAATGTTTATTGTTACTTTAAAATGTCTTTGACTAAATCTATAAAACTTCTGTCCCTAGTATGTGTAATCTGGGTATAAAATATAGAACTTCAAGTCTACATTGTCTGGATAAAATTTGGGCCATACCTTCCCAGGAGTTGGATAAGTTGATTTCTACAGGGTAATGTAAACAGTTTTGTGTAATGCACAGCCGTTTGGTGGTGGAGCCTTCAGCAGATCCACAAAAAAGGCATTAATTGTTGTGTGACATAGAATTAAATTTCCAAATGTATATTGTGAGCATAATAACTGTATGTCTGAGAAGTATTTGCTCCTCCTGTAGCAGCAAGTGGCAGGGTGCATTTGAACTGGATTCATGGAATGTTCATTAAGTGTAGCAGCATGATCTTGAAGCTATATATAGTAAAACTAATCAAATTTGAAAAAAGATTAGAAGTACTATGTAGTCCTGAAGTCTACAACTGCTTCTCCCAACTTCCTCCCCATACTCATTACCCTCATTGTTTTTGTAAACACAGTGAATATCTGTTTTGAGGGAATGATCAGGCTGGCATGGGCTGGCTTGGACAAGCCATAATTAATACTACTCTCATATTATTTCTAGATGCTTATGTAGCTCTTAAGTATATGGAGAAACTAAGACTCTCAGTCCTGCTTTTTGCTTGATTTTAATTAGCTGTTTCTATTCTGGGAGATACTGCCATAGGTAAGGCCGCATGCGTGTCACAAGGTTTTCTGTGGCGTTGTCAAATTGCTGTAACAGCCTTGGGTGAAATAGTAGTGCCTGTATTGGGCGATTTCTTTGTTTTACAGGGGGCTATATCCACACAGCAGCATCACAATAACGTGCTATAAAACTCAGAATTCTGGCATGCTCAGTCTTGACTCGTGAGCCTGCGTGCCTGTTCTTGCCTTGGCATTAAGGCTGCTTTAGTATTAGAGACCAGCGCTGTCAATCACTGCTGCTTCAGTGTGTGGTGTTCTGCTTAATCTTTTATGTAACCTACTAGGGATTACTGACTTCTCACTTGCTGGAACACAGGATTTAAAAAAAAATTACCTTTTTAATTGAAAAATAAGTTTAAAAAAACCTCCGTGCTCTGCATATTTTTTCTCCTTGGTTGGATTGGGCTCTTTCTGAAGCAAATAAATATTCAAGAGTATATGAAGACTCTTCATAAACACAGAATGGATGGCAGCTACTTCAAATACTCGCAGCTGGGAACTTTACGTTTCTGTGTGCTTTTCCACCACTCTGGTCTAGGTATCTCCATTTCCTGAGTGATTTCATATGAGAATTGGCTGAATAAATGATGACAGTTGGTCCTGAGAGAGACCCAGTGCGAGGAGATGGGTATGGTAAAGGTTAATACAGACTTGAGCTCCTGAAGGAGACCACTAGGTAAGGGTGTTCACCACTCACACAAGAAGCAGGGGAAGGGAGGTGAAGCTGGCAGGTGACAAACTCTGTCAAGAGGATATACTGCACAATCTGAGTTTGTGGCTGTAAAAAGTATCTTGGTCAAGTTTATGGAAGAAAATCTCATTGAGGACTGTTAGAAACAAATGTGTTTATTGTCTGTGCTCCAGCAGTTCTTTGAGACACATATTCCTGGAACCCGATGGAGTATTTTGCAGAGTTTGCAGTCACTTTTTACAGTCTGCAGAGTGATTTGACAACCTGCTTCCACGTTTTAAGGCTTTATACAGGAAACAATTAGAAATTAGGCAGAAATTAGCAGAGCAGCAGCAGCACCTGTGGATATGTAGTAAACTAAGATTAGACATCAGGTTGATGAAGGTTTTCTTAGTTACTGTGCATAGAACCTTCTGCTGAGTGTTCATTACAGTGCCCTGTAAGGAGGCAGACATGTCTGAGGTATTAATATTGTTTGAGTTGCTTTCAGAGAACCTAACTGCAAAATGCCTCAGCTATTAAATTTTAGTCTTTAGAATGGGAGTTGCATCTTGTTTGTGTAGCCCTACTACAAAGGGACTTTGATTGCACTTGTGCCTGGAAGCACCAGTTAGGATACAAAGACTGCATTTAACTATTCGTGTAGAATAGATCAGGCATCTTACTGTAGAATGCTACCATCCATAATCTAGTCATCTAATCGAGTAGAGTGAAAACTGGGACTCTGCTTAATTTTCAGAAAGAAATATGTAGATGGGGTTGTGTTTAAACATTAGATAGCGTGATGCTTGGAAAATAACAGGAATGTATCTGTGTGTGTATATATATATAAAAATATAAATACTAGGAATAATTTTGAATAAAATATGATGTGCAGGAAAAGATGTATAGCTTCAGGTTTGGTAAAGTTTCTTGGGTTTTAGCAGTGTTTTGAAATTGCATGTTTAAATGGGAATATCTTTAGGGTAATTTGCAAATTCCTGAATTGCAAGTAAATATTTTGCCAGCTTGAAATCCTTCCGTCTTTCAGCTATCTTCATATCCCCAAAGTGTGCAGACTTCACCTCTCAGCCAACTGTTTTTTGCATGATTTTTTTTCCCTTCTGTTCTTGACCCCTAAATAATTTCAGGGATCTTTATTGGTGTCATGACTTCTGTTATTAAATGCTAATAGTAAAAGACTGGCTTTATTATTTATTTCCACCATGCCTCTTCCCCTCACTTTTCATTCTTTCTTCTGATACCATTTTTTTGTTTAGGTGGTTGTGCGTGCAGAACAAAACACTCCAACATAATTTGAGGGATGGATAAATATGACCTTCATTTCCCAAGCTAGTATTGCGTAATCTGAATTACAGTAGAAGGGCTAGCATGGAAAATGCAAAGCGTGGTAATACTAACTTTTTAAGCTACTAGTCATAATCAACAGTCACACATTGAGATAATTGGGTTACATTAAAAAATAAACAGTTCAAAAAGGATTTCAGGTCCTGCCTGAAGTAGAAGGACACCTTACTAAATTTTTGTGCCTCAAAGAGGAAAAGGCAAATGGTAAGTGACTTTTTTTTTTTTTTCTACCTGTCTACTGAGCATAAAGCAGTGTTTTCTCCTCTTTTTAGTTGCAGACGTTCCATACTGCTGCACCTTGCAGAGATGTTCAGGACCTGACTAATGGGGTCGCCATGGCGCAGGTACTTCACCAAATGTAAGTTGATATTTAAGTTTGAAGGAAGAGGTCTTTAATTTCCTGAGGTTTTTGTGTCTGACATTCATAGTTGCTTTCTCCCTCTCAAAGGCTGTTTGTATAGTTATAGAGAAACTTAGAGTAGGTGGTTTAAAGCAGAAGGTAAAATACGCCTTTATAGAGTTGTTTTGGGGGTTATACAGTAGTTGAATAACAGTGTGACAGAATGGAGACGGTGATGAGATATTCTAAAACTGCAGCATTAAACACATACTTAAGGATAATTTGAGCAGAAATGATACGTACTTACTCAATTTTTCCATCAACACTCTTTCCATGGATACCCACACTCAGGAAATATGTTACTCTTCGGAATGAGAAACTAAATGTTCAAAAGGCATGTCTTTGCTCTCTTCCTCTTGGGATTGCTCACTTGATTTAAGTTCTAGGATTTATACGATAACTTGCTAGTTGTGTGGAAAAAAAAAGAATTGTGTGACTTCAGTAGCAGATTTATTAGGCCACTACTATTTCAAATAATAAAACCCCAAAATAATGTATATTTTATTGGTGTAATGACAAATGGTACTGGATTGAGTCACCCACTAATTTTGAAATTTGCAGTTACTTCAGAGTGTTGGAGCATGTGTCTTTTAGTGAAAGACTCTCGTGGTACAAGTCATAACTAAAATTTTGTTGTTGTTGCTGGATCAAATAATAAAGGAAAAGTCCACATTACCATCTCCTGCTAAAACTGTATCTTTGATTGCTAAGATATTACTTAAAGTGAACACTGCCACCACTCCCAAACAAAACAAAAACCTGAAAAAAGCCAAACCTGTCGGCTTGAAAAGATTATTTTATTTTTTTTTTTTTAATGTGTTCTCTGTGAAGACTTCACTTTTTTCCTAGGGACTGGCAAAAATTGATTTAGGATTGCTGATTCTAGGTTTTAGATTCTCTGAGGGTCACTTTCCATGTGTTTGTGATACTTGGCTGCCATAGGCTTTGGGGCAGGCTTCTCAACAACCAAGTTGATTGATACACAACTAAGGGTAATAATTATCTTTTATTAGGTGCTCGGAGACCAATCAATAAACAGTGTGATGTAAAAGTTAAGATATTAGATACAGTGTGGTTGTACTGCTTGTCAGCTCAACATGGGTAAACAACTCCCTCAGCAACTCATCCTTATTTATGCTGGCAAACTGAATATACTTCCACCCGGGGCGCCAAAGGGATACCAAAAATATGAAGTGCCGGTAGTTTAAAAGTTGTCTTGCCTTGATAAGTGCCTCTGAGCTGTAGCAAATGTTGGATAATCCAAAGGTAGGAGAGTAGGTACCAAACCTAATGTCAGCGTAGTCAAAAGAGGATGTTTTTTTACAGCATTACGATCACTTTGTCATGTGTAAAAATTCAGCATGGTGAAGACCTGGCAGTACATAGCTCAACTGCATACAGAAATCCTTCCTGCCCTCAAAGGTAGAATGAGATTTCCTGTTATAAATATGACCTGTAGTCTCCAGGAATTAGCACCTTATTAGATGCTGCTATCAAACATCTGATGATTTAATATGGAGAATCTGATATCTTATTTACTTGTGTGCTTACTCATGTGTAATCATTTGGTTTTGTTTCAGAGATGTTGCTTGGTTTGATGCATCTTGGCTGAATCGCATTAAAGATGATGTTGGTGACAACTGGAGAATAAAGGTATTCAAATCTGAAGTTAGTGAAAATTTGTGGGGTTGGATATCATGGCTGTCCTGAGATTACCTAGCAGTCCAAAAACTACAGAATTAAGCCCAGACTTTTTAAAGGTGATTTTAAATCAATTCAAGCTGTCTGTTGATAGTTTAAGTGCCTTTGAGCATTGTTGCATGAGGACTTTTTTCTTGCAATATTTCTTTTCCCCCTACCATTGTAGGGTCCTCTCATAGAGCTGCTACGTAAACTCTTTAGTATAAATTATTACTGAATTTCAGCAGAACTAAGAATTGTAATAAAAGCCTGTAACCTTATCTTTCATGTACAACAATTAGTCCAGTAACCTGAAGAAGATACTTCAAGGAATTATGGACTACTATCATGAGGTATGGAAAAAGCAGCAATTTTTCTGTTCTTATTCCAATCCTTAAATGTTATGATTCTTGTCCTTCATCTAGCTTTTTGTTTCTTGACAAAGTAATAAATTTTAAGGACTTCTTGGGCAGAAAGTGTATGGCAATTAATTTTCTGGCTAAGTGGGAGGTCTGAGTGAATGTAAAATTAACTTGAGCACATGTATTACAGATACAGGCTCTTGTGGTATAATCTGGAGACTGCAGCTCTATCATTGCGCAGGCAAACATCATAAGGACTGAGGTGCCGAATCCTGTTGACTTTTGTGTGTGAATTTCGTATTTGCTTTTGTCTAGTTAAGTTTTAATACTTTTCAACACAACAGAACAATTTCGGCATCCCTAATCTGGGTTTTATGACATTCGCTTGGAAGCTGGGAGATGAGTTATGAATCCTCCTGGATGTAGTAATGGATATAGTTTGTTTTGTCTTATGCAGGATGAGAATGGTAGCCATAAAAGGGTGTTGTAAAATAAGTAACTGCTGACAAATGAGTTAAAAACATGTGCTTTGTCTAGGCTTCTTCAGGTCTCCTAATCTGATACTGCTGTCTCTGTACTCTTTTATAAGCCAATGCTTGTTGGGTTTTTTTGTGTATCTCCACTTCTAATGTTTACATCCTTTCCCTTCTATGAGTTTTATGGCAACAAAAATTTAATAAAAAAAATATTAATAGACTGCTTTCTCTGGATAGCTTACTGAGTCTAGATTTCTTACACGGTACTAGATTTTCATGTTGGACAAAAGTGGGAGTTGGCTTTCTCTCTTCCCTTTTTTTCAGTTTTTGGGTCAGCAAATTCCAGAAGAGCTTATTCCAGACTTAAACCAGATATCTGAGAACTCGAATCCCACTGAACTGGGCAGGCTTCTGCAGCTTATTTTAGGTTGTGCAGTCAACTGTGAAAGGAAACAAGGTATGTGCTACCTTAATCGGGTCAACGAGCAGCAGGTGGCCTCAGGTGCTTGTTAAGGTGTAAGAGATGTACAAACTTCTCTTTCTTAATATTATTGTTCGGATATCAAAAAGTCTTTATTGTTATTATGTTGCCTGCTATTTCTGAAACTGGAGTTCACTCAAAACCATAAAATCTAATGGAAACTTCCATGGATAAATTTTTTCACTTAAGAGTTTATCATCTCTTATGCTTATCTGGCATAATACTGGATAATAATATTGTTGGTTAATGGTAGTGATCTTTATAAGAAGACTGCTACCTGTTTTGAAGAAACTTTATAGAGAATAGTTTATTCTGGATCTTTCTGCAACCGATACGTCACGTTACTCAAGCCGTGAAGGTGAATGTTGTCAATGAGACACTATGAATTCTTTTTCACAGAACATATACAGAATATCATGACCCTTGAAGAGTCTGTTCAACATGTTGTCATGACTGCTATTCAAGAGGTAAGTAATAATTCATAGCCTAATGCTGTTATTTGAGAAGTCTGCATATCTAATTGTTGATCTTTGTGAATTTTCCTATCAAAGCAAAGGTCAGGGAAGAGTGTAAGTACTCCTCTAAATTATCTGGGAGGGTCAGAACCAATCAAGGTCCATAAATATATAATGTGTAATTGCACCCTCATCTACGTAGCAGTGGAAGTGGTAGTAGGCTTTAAACCTGAACTTTACATAGTCAATTTAATTCTGTAAGTGTCCTCTTGGGGAAAAATAAATCCATAAGCCTCTTGTTTGTTGTGTTCTGACTAATCAAACTTTGCTTCTGAAGAATTATTGACAAACATTTTGTGTGCATCTTTGTACTGGAGATAAGTGAGAGATCTGTAAATGTTCCCATTGTTTGTTTAATGGCAACTAATGTGATGCAAATAACTGTTAAATTAAGCGAGTGAAATTCTGTCCTCTGGTTCACTCCATTTTTAACTAGAGTAGGTGATAGCAATAACTTCAACAGGTGACAGATTCATCCAATAAGATGTTACTGCTAACTTGGGAAATTTGGGGAGAGTGGAGCTAAAAAAAAATCATCTTTTTCTAGATTTAACTCCTTTACTAACCATTAAGTGGTTTTGTCATTTATCTGTTTTGATATATTGAAGGGAATTAAAGGACGTGGTGCAACATACAATTGGTACTCAGTAGACAGTGAATTTACCAATGTTTCAACTCTTAACTGTTGTTTTTTTTTCTCTCCTGTATCTTGTTTGTGTAGCTTATGAGTAAGGAAGTAACGGGTCCTTCCACGAGTGATGCTTCAAGTGAAATGGAACAGCAGGTAACTGCCTGATATTTGTTCTCCTTATAGTTCATGCCTGAGCAATAAGTTAATATCTTGCTATCCCTTAAATGGAGAGGAGGGCTGCTCTCCCTCTCTAGTCCTAAAAGTTAAAATAAAAAAACCATTAATAGTAAATTGTACTCTTATGTCTTCTGTCTGTGCAAACTGGTCGATCTGTTTTCCACTCAGGAATGAATGATTGACTATCTTATTTTTTAAAAGCTTAAAAAAGCTTTGGAAGATCTTCAGGAAGCACTCGCAGAAAAAGAAGAGTTGGCACTGAGATGTCAAGAGCTAGATTTACAGGTAAGAAACAACAAGCGCTTAATTTCTTTAATGTGTAGTGGTGCTGCTATTAAGATGGAGAAAATGTGAAGGGTAAAGTGAATTTTTCTTTTATTGAAGTTTCTGTGAGGATTCTTAGCTGTGTGAAGGAAAAACAATCATTCTGTACTCCAAAATGCAATTACTGGAAATAGCTTACGCTTCCGTCAGAAACCTGAGGTCCCGTGCCAACTGTTAAAGGTGGTTTGATCTCCTAGCTTCGTGTTTACCCTTGTTAGCAGGTACCCATTAAAACAATGCTGTCATGGCTTTAAAAATGGCCCATTTCATTTTTAGTTACCACTTTCTCTAGTGTTTTTTAACTGTGTCCAAAAAATCCTGTTAGTGTACTAATCGGTCATTAGATTTAATCATAGGAAAATTGTGCTGTTTTGAATAGGAGTTGATGAAAGACTAAAATTTGAAATGTATCCAAAATTTACTCTTCTTGTATGCAGTTGCAACGCGGAGGATATTTCAGGAAAGAAAAACAATGGAAACTAATAGTGCAGTTTGAAAATGCCAGCAAAGATCTAAAAATAGCCCTACTTTTGTTTTTAATTGATATAGAAGTTAATCATGTCCCTCTTTAGAAGAAGGAGGGAGGAGCTCATAACAATAAAGAGGAACTTGTATTTGAATCAACTTTTTAAAGAAAAAAAAAATCAAAGAATAATCCATTTGTTAGCCCTAAGTCTGACTCCTCTTTTATGGCACTGTAATCTGAGAATAGAAGGAGGCTTATGTGGTAAGGGAGTTCATCTCAGATTTGATAAAGCAGAAAGTGAAGATTTGGGTGGCATCTCCTTAGATGAGCCAGAGTGTTGTATTTGCCATAGGTGCCCCTGAACAAAACCAGAGGCCAGTTTTACATTTCTGAGAGGTAATGATGACTGAAAAAATAGAATGCTTTTGTATAAGAAGCTCATAGCTGATTGCCATGCTCAGGAAGATGTTAGAATTGAATTGATATTTCATGTCATTTTCCCTTGGGGCAGTAGTATGGCTGTTAGTGAAAGCAGAGATCTGAAAATGCTTGTGAGCAGGATCTGCAGGAGAACATGATTTCTTTTAAATGGGCAGGAGGATAGATTTGACAGCTGAACTCACGGTTTACAGTTATTAAACTGCAAAAACTGTTTACTATTCAAAAGCTCTCACTCCTAGAGGTGCTGAGATAACAATGTACTTGCACTTCCTGCTCCTGTTAGGGCACTTCTCTAGTGAGATGAACTTTCTCCCCTCTCACAAGCTTCTCTTTAGAGATCTCCCTTAATTAATGATAAGATACACAAAGCCGGTTGCTCATAACATAGTGTGGGCCAGGTGAAGGCATGAGAGGTGTTTGAGGGAAAGGTACTGCTGACTATAAACAGATGAATTAGTTACTCTGTAGCTTTTTAATAATGGGACACATTTTTAAAATACCTCTTTGTAATTTGTGTTGCTTTGAGACTGTTTCTGTTATGCAGAAGTAATAGAAAAGATGAAAAACTTGCTCCAAGTTGTGTGAAAGTGCTTTTTTTTCTTTTGTTGGTTGTGTGTTGTTGTGGTTTTTTTAGTAAGTTTGAGGTGAAGGCTTTTTTTAGAATTAAAATTGTGTTTAAGGAGTGGCTGGACCTTGAACAGGAAGTATTACACTGAGCAAGGCTCGGGTATGCTCTGTGCTCACTGATGTTTGTGTGTGTGCCTATAGTAAAGTGACGTCTGGTATGTAATAAAGGACTGAACCAGAAAGCCAGCATCTGACAAAATGGTAGATTAATTACTGTTGTTTGTTTTTTCTTTAATCTATTTGGTAGACTTTTAAATTATGATTGCAAGGAAACTGTTCTAATGTTGCATACTTTAAGCTATATCTGATGTTTTATCTAATAATGTCACCATGATAAAATGTTGGGATTTTTTAAAAATTTTATTGATTTGAAGCCATAATATTGACTGACGCTTCTTATTTAAACTAATTCTTAATAAATTCACTTGTAAGGTCTCAGTCTTCCTTGATATTTTCCAAGAGTATAAGAAAGGTAGGTTTTCTTTATGATTCAGGAAAACATAACCCAAAAAGCGTATTGTCCCTGTTTAAATGCCAGTTAACTAACACGTGCTACATGCTCTTATGTTTGACAGGATGTTAAAATTAACACAACAGCTTTCACTAGAAAAACTTTAAAAGGTTCTTTCCTCTTAATACTTCCCCTTTTTTATGGCTGTTAATATACTTACTGTTTCAATAAAGTGTTGTATTCTCATTTGCTTAGCTGTGAACACTTTCAGTATCAAACTTGTTTGATTGTTGCAAAAAATTGCATGCTCTATATGAAGCTGTCTAGGTTGGTTTTTGTTTTTTTTTTTTTCTTTTGCGTGTGTGCTTTACTGGCTTATGGCACCTGAAACCGCTTCTTGCGCAGCCGTTCACTGCTGAGCGCACGGCAGTACTGTGTTCGTGTGCTAGCCAGTGCCATCCTGCTTTTTATTGTTAAGTACAAGCAAGATGGAGAGTAGCTTTACACCAATCCTTAAAAGTGTTGGTTTTTACGGCGTCTGTGGTATCCTTTTTAATCAAAGTCCCGGTTCCTCTCCATATCACATTGTCTGCCTTTACCGTGGTTTTGGCTCTGACAATTTGTCTTTTTTTTAGAGGGACTTTTCCTTTAGTGCTTTGTAACTGTTATACACTAAAGCATCTGTATGCTCAAGTATGCTACGTGAATTACATTCTAAAATTTCTATGCTCAACCTTTTTCATAAACTAATTTGGTGATGTACTGCTGTCTTGCTTCAGTTCTTTCCAGTTGGACAGGTCTTATAATGTTGATGGTGTTTTATCTGCACTAGGTGGCTGCCCTCCAGGATGAAAAAAACAGCTTGATGTCAGAAAATGAGATTATGAATGACAGGCTAGATCAATTAGATGACTCTCTTGATGATCCAAATACTGTTGTTGCAAAAAAGTATTTTCATGCACAGTTGCAGCTGGAGCAATTGCAAGAAGAAAACTTCAGGTATGAAGTGATGTTCTCTCAAAAATCCCTCACTAGTCATGTCAAATACATCCTAAGAATTTCTGGTACTCAGCATTTTCCATCTCAATTCCTTTTTCTATAAAAGATTTCTACAAAAATGTGTATAGACATATTTGAAAGTCCTTTCCTTTAAAAAGTAAAAGAAAATGTTACTTGTTGTAGAAAATACTATAATTGCCATATTGTAGTCATTTGCCATATTGTAGTCATTTGACACATCCAAAAAGTTGATGGAAAGCAGAATTTTATGTGAACAGAACAACCACCACCCCCTGCCCAAATCCCCAAGACCGTGGTATCTCTTACGGTATTGATTTACATAGAAGTTTTTCTCCCCGTGGTCTCTACAGGGTGGGGTAGCAAGGGGGGAAATAATATCAAGGGATCAAATCAAAAGTTGATATTAAAAGTATTTAAAAACGTTAAAAGAACGCAATCCATTATGACTACCAATATGTTCTATGCTTACAGTGCTGTTTTTCTGGCTACTTAAATCAATAGGTTTCCTTTGTCCTACATGTTTTTAGTAGTCATAGCCCTAAATGAAAAATATACAATAATGGTGAGTTATTAATAGAGTTCCTGCTTTTGGTCTCGTAGGCTTGAAGCTGCAAAAGATGATTATCGTGTCCATTGTGAAGACCTGGAAAAACAACTGATTGAACTGCAACATAGAAACAATGAACTAACCTCTTTGGCAGAAGAATCTAGAGCCTTGAAAGACGAAAATGATATTCTTAGGTATGTAATAGAGAGAATTCCCCTCACACACATTAGAAGGATTTAATTACTGAATCCAAGGCTTTGTATTTTACAAGATTTTTTTTTCTGAGGTTTTGTTTTCAGGTAGATCTTACCTGAACGAGATTTAAAATAAATGTTAGAAAAGGGCCCTCTAACAAAGCAGCGGTGGAGTGGAAGCTTTCAGGCGTAGATTCTATTGTATACATCAGAAGAGTAACATGGAATTTTTCTGTGAAACAGGATTAATCAATACAGCAATTATTCTTCCTCATGTGGGATGAAAGGTGGAGTTCTGCAAGAATTAAGAAAGTTTCAGTGGTGGTGGCGTATGCATTGTTACGAAGAGGACACTTACGTTGACAAAGGGCTGTCTTTTATGATGTAGAGAAGCATATATGCCACTGGAACTTTGACATAACTTTGGGTGTCAGAATTCTAGGCTAGACTTAGATTAGTAGCACGATAAACAAAAGGAAGATGAAATAAACAATAACCTTGATGAGAATAAAATTCCAGTTTGGGTAAACCTCATTAAATACCAGACCACCCAAGAAATGTCCAAAGCGAATCATACTCCAAAAGCAGGTTTGCTCTTCATAAAATAGTATGAATAAAACATGGAAAGAAAAGTGGTTTCAGGCGTTTAACTTAGTTTTTTTTTTTTAAACAACATCTGAAACAAATCTTAATTATAGGGTTTCTGCCATAATTTTCACATATTAGATTGTATTGATAGCAGATATTAAACACAGGTATTAAGATGATTTCGTATATGATCCAAATATTTTCTTACCACATGGATTCTTGTTAAAAATCAGCTGGTAATTCATGGTCATACCTGCTAATGATCATTTTCATAGAGCAGTTATGTTCTAATTATGTATAATTGGGTTGAGCCCTGCAATGAGGATGTCTGCATGTTTTTCCTTACCAGGTACAAGTAGTTTGAGATGACTGTCTAGAACAGGATTGTTGTATTGCTCCCCACAGAATTCCCTAGAGATATTAGACATAATAACCCTTGCTTGTACATCTGGCATACAAATGTCAGTCTTACTCCCACTTAACCCTGTGTTGATTTCAGTTTTCAGAAGTAGTCTCTGCATAATTGAAGGCTGTGCTGATTATGCATTTAGAAATGAAGCAGTAAGATTTAACTCAGCTGTTAAACATGTTGCGTCTCCCTTGGAAAATGTGTATGAGAGCAGAATTTGACTTCTTTAGTCTTCCAAAGAAACACTCTTCTCATTCCTGTTTGTACTTCAAGGAGTACCGCAGACAAAGCAAGCAAGCTGGAATCAACCGTTGAAGTGTATCGTAAAAAGCTCCAGGATCTCAATGACTTTCGCAGACAAGTCAAGTCTCTGCAAGAAACCAACATGATGTATATGCACAACACTGTCAGTCTGGAGGATGAGCTGAAGAAAGCCAATGCAGCACGTGCCCAACTGGAAACCTACAAAAGACAGGTAAAGCTGCATCTAAGCTTGAAATGTTACTTTTTCCTGAGATAGTTGTCTTAGCTAAATAATTTTATTTTAATTATGTTTCAATGTAAAAAGTAAAAATTGAACAGCTTAATTTAACAGCCCATGGATTTAACCTGTACTGTCTCCTTAGAATTTCTTATTTGTGAAAACTCCTTCATACTCTGCCGTTTGCTTTCTGTTTTTCCCAGTTTATTAAACGAGCAAGTTTAGCTGTAGTTGCCTTCTCAGTTTATTAAACAAGCAAGTTTAGCTGTAGTTGCCTTCTAAACTTAATGGTTGCCCTTGCTTTGCAGGCTTTTCCTCTTTACTGTAACTGAGGTAATTTGTGTGCCTGGGAGAGGTGGCTCAGCTATTACTGAGATCACTTGTATGTGATATTCTTAGCTTTCTTCACAGAAATTTATTATAAATTGTTATTTCAATTTCACTTATTTCAGTAGTAAATAGAGGAGTGCAGGAGTTAAACATACACTTTAAAAAAACCCTAAGCAAACAAAAAACCCAAACAGCAAAACAAAACAAAACAAACCCCAAAACCAAGCAAAAAACCAAACAAAACACCACCCCAAACACACACATCTTCATCGCATCTTCCCTCCCCCAAGCTTGGAGGACTAGCTGTTCATTTTGGCTGAACTGGGCAGAAGTGAAGGGTTTTAATGTAGCTTTTAAAGGTAGCATCTTGCACCATGCGTGTGCTGAAATGCAGTCTCTTTATAAAAAGGTCCAGGAGCTGCATAACAAACTGTCTGAAGAATCGAAAAGAGCTGATAAGCTGGCATTTGAAATGAAGAGACTCGAAGAAAAACAAGAAGCTTTAATCAAAGAAAAAGAGGTAAGTTTCTTGAATGGGAGTTTATTTGAATATCTAATAAATCTCCTTCAAATGGTCTGCTTGAGGAAATCCTTCCCAGAAGTAGTGCTGCCATAAAAATGAAGTGGCATCTTTTCTGCGTGTGTATGAATACACAAATAAAATATGTGTTAAAATGCGTATGTGTCAGTCCTATTCCTAATTAATGTTACTTGATCTTAAAGCGATGCAGTAATCCATGATGTTATAACTCAATTCCACCTCAAATATATCTTTGTAGAGACTGATCGTACAGTGTGATGCATTGAAAGAGACAAACGAAGAGCTCCGGTATTCACAGATGCAGCAGGATCACCTGAGTCAAACAGGTATTGCTTTATCTTTAGAAGCTTTTTTATGTATATTAGTGATTTCTTTTCAGTTTGTTAAATCAAACTTCCCATGCGATTTCAGGTGCAGCTCGTGTTAAAAGCCATGACAATCTTGCTGCTGAAATTCTGCCAGTGGAATATAGGTAAGACAAAAAGGTTGACGTTGTTTTGGGATTTTCGTGGATGGAGAATTACAGCTTCACTGAAAATCAATATTTTTGACACCTATCATATTATATATGATATAGTATATCACCTATATTTTTGACTCTGTCCCATGTCTTGATTTCCCTCAGTGGAGCTGTTAATAACTTTCCCATACTATAATTACTTTACATTCTTGCTTAAAAGCACATCAGATTGCTGTATATAAAGTTTGGCTTGAAACATCCTCTTTAAGAGAAACAGCTCTTAACTTGCTGCTGGCAGACATAATAAATAAATAATACACAGCAAGGAAGACATACCAGCTGGCTAATATTACTTTTAAAGTCTGGCAGACTGAAACATAAAGGCACAATGAAGTCGGGGTTTGAAGTGCCTTAATTTAAAACTTTATTCACATCTCTTACATTTTTTAAATTACCTTGGTGTTTAAGTTACCTTCTAATAAAAAATTATGTTTGTACAACTAAATCTGTAAGGAGGACTTGTTTCGCTCGCTGTAAGGTTGGGGGAGTGAACAGCAATATTGCTTCCTACTCTTAATCTGCTTTTTTTAATTGTCACTTTTTCATTCTGTGTGGTTTTATTTTTGTTGTTTTGTTTTGTTTTTGTTTTTGTTTTTTTTTCAGAGAAATGTTTATTCGTCTGCAGCATGAAAACAAGATGCTTATGTTACAACAGGAAGGATCAGAGAATGAACGTATAGCAGAGCTCCAGGAACAGCTGGAGCAAAAGCATCGGACAGTGAATGAACTAGAAACAGAGAAAAGGTGATGGGTGAATTAGCCTCTTAAAATATAGCAAAAAACATTTTCGATACCTTCCAGAACAGCCTTGTGGCTTGCATCTGTAGAGCAGAACTGTGTGAAAAGCCAATTACCCTTCTTCTTTTCCTGATGTAATTGTTAACAAAGTTACAAAGAAATAAGAAGCAAAGTAGGTTAAATGTGGTGGTGTAAAATGTAGCTGAGGTGTGTGGTGTACTCTGAAAAAAGTGTTGCTCGTAGGACACTCCTAGCTCTGAAGGATTCCTGGTAGATCAAGAGTGGATGTAAACTCTATTTCTGAAATTTCAGACTCATCATGTTGTGACACTGGGATATAGTCTGAATTTTTCTTATCAGTTAATGAATGCTGAAAGTAATTTTACCAGATATCAGAATTTGGGATAGAGTTTGCTCAAAACTTAAAACGATTCTAGGTCTTTCATTATCAAATGTTTAAGGAAGCTGCGATGTGGAGGTTTTTTTCAGAAGTTCAAGTCAAACTAAAACCATTTGAAATAGGTTTCTTTGTGGCTTAAGACCTGCTGGGTAAACCCTCTGAAAAATTGTTGTGCAGACTTGAAACGATATAATTACCTGTTGTGATTTAGTTAGATGGGTAATAACTGTATTTTCTTCCTAAAAGGCTAAATGAAGAGCGTATTGGGGAGCTACAGCAGCAGATTGAAGATCTGCAAAAGACTTTACAGGAGCAGGGATCCAAGAATGAAGGAGTAAGTAAAAGTTCAGGTTTCTTGACCTTAAAAACATCTTGCCAGTTTTCTTTAAAAACTGCCAGTGTAACATCAAGCCATTTGTTTAGATGTGCCTCTTCTTTGGTGTGTCTAGTGCTAACTACTAAGAAGGCAGGATAGTAGTTTGGTGTGTGCTGCTTTTGGTGGTGTTCATTTGGGGTTTTATGTTTGTGGGGTTTTGTGTGTTTTGTTTTGTTTTTTTTTTTTCCTTTTAAATTAGTTTTGAACATGCTAGTTTATGCAGTAGTAAGAGTAAGCAAGCTTTTAAAACCCCTTGGGGTCACTCAGCCTCTCTCAACGCGAACTCACAACTCTTTCCACCTTTCAAAAGACTCTGCAAGCAAACTTCTTGGGAACTGAGACTCCTCAATGTATTATAAAAACTCTCTGCTTGTTTATGTTAACACAGACTTGGCTCCGCTGTATTCAGAGCAGATGGGTTTAGTCTGTATAGTATGAGAGTTTGAGACCTCTCCACACCAACTCCATTTCAATTGAACAACTCATGTTTTATGTTGTGTCTTCCCCCCTATTCTCTTAATGCAACTGTGACTCTTCTACTTTGCTTTTAGAAGTCTCTAGTTTTATCATTAAATGTTGGTATAGCGAGGATAGCTTTAAAAAAAAGATGCTGGAATTCATATCTGTGTGTTGCAAAAAATTACATATGCTGAAATGCATGAAAAAATGCCGTTTTCTTAGGATTGGTTTGGTTTGACTGACTTAGGTGTGCTAAGTGTTCTTGGCTGATCTGTAAGAGCACTTTATGAAATACTGAAATGCAACTGAATTTTAACTCATTTCTTTCAGTCTAGTAACCTGAAGCAGAAGTTGGCAGCACACATGTAAGTAAGGCACATGCATCCACAGTAGCTTATTTATGCTAAATAAAATCAACTCTTGTAGCACAGAAACTGTGCTAGGTCTTTGTAGCAATGCCTCATTTTTTTCAAAACAAATTATTTGAGAATCGTGCATGTAGAGTTAAGTACTAATGTTCTAGGTTTGTCTCCTTTAATCATGAGAATCTTGTAATACTAACTATAGCATCCACATAACTATCTCTTCATCACCAATAGGATTTTAACTGCCCTGATTCTATAATTGTTCTAAAACCATCACTCCTACTGCACTCAAAAACGTGTTTCACTTTTCTGAAATACTTTCTTCCTTTCAGCAGGCACAGTTCCTGCTAAGGACATGCCAGGGGAGTTTATTATTCATTGTCTCTTCCGTTTCTAATTTGAGATAAATGAGTCTCATTTAAGAAGTCACAAATTTTTATGGTTCTTCAAAAATAAATACTAATATTTCTATTCAAACTCAAAAGAATTGCCAGTTTCAAATCGTTGTTTAAACTCTTCCACCATAAAGTTTTGCCTTTCAGCTCTTAAAACTGTGCATGGAATTATTTGTGAGCTTAATCCTTAGCCCAGCTTTTCATTCACAGGGAAAAACTGAATGAAGTTCATGATGAGTTACAGAAGAAAGAGGCTGATCTTGCAGAACTCCAGCCTGATGACACTCAGAACCGTAAGTTGCTTTGTGTTGGTTTTGGGGTTGGTTTTTTTGGTAAGACTACATGAAGTTTCTTCTGAAATAATTCCCATAGCTGCTGGACTGTGGGATACTTATCTGGATAAGGCTGTCTGCTACAGCTGAGCTTTAAGCCTGAAATGGGCTTGGAGAGAGGGGCTTTTTTCACATTATGGTGAGCAGGAAGAGGTTTGTAGGGGCTTAATTTTGAGTAGTACTTTGCAAAATGGAAACTTAGGGTCGGCTGGGACCTTAGGATACAACTGAAACAAAAATAAGAACTGAGGTGGTGGTGTAGTAGCTGGAAAGTTTATTTGGGGGGTGGTTAAATCAAGAGAATGTAAAAGCCTTGAAAGTACCATGTCTATTTTTCTTTTGTGTGTCTTTATTTCTGTAAACAGCCCAGAAGATTGGAGAGTTGGAAGCAGCTTTGCGGAAAAAAGATGAAGATATGAAAGCAATGGAAGAGAGATATAAAATGTACCTTGAGAAAGCAAGAAATGTGAGTGACTTATTTCTGGAACATGCATGTTCCTCCCTCATAAATTGCAGAATAGGTTGATTTGAGTCCTTGTTTTCCCCCCCTTCCGGCTCCCAGTTAAAATCAGTAGCTACATGTTGCGTTTTCAGTCAAATTGCTTGACTGCAGTCAGTTAAGGGTGTGAGAGAAGGGGGCTTAGGCTGAAGCATGAGAGAAATTAAGGATTCCTTTTTACCCTTAGATATCTTCTGTTGTACAGTAGATTATCCTACTTTTCATCATAATTGCCTGATGAGTGCTCAGTCTGCCTTCATGTTTTTCGTGTGAGCAAATGAGATGCAGAGCTGCTGAGAATCAAACCTGACTTGTAATGCTTTTGTTTTGCCTTGTGCAGGTGATAAAAACCTTAGACCCGAAGCTAAATCCGGCATCAGCAGAAATTATGTCGCTCAGAAAACAGTTAACAGAGAAAGACAAAAAAATTGATGCACTAGAGGTAAAAATTTACATATATTTAATAATAACTTCTAATACATTCTGTTTTCTCTGCTATTAAACGTTCAAGTTACTGTTTCCTAATGATCTAGTACCCTTCAGTGCTGCATTCAGTTAGAAACTGCACAGACCATCAAACCTAGACATTTTTAGTTTGGTTTATTTAACCTTGTATCCTTGTGTAAGTCTGTCCGAACAGTTTACTTTTCAACAGCATTTTTCAATGTACAACTGAAACAAACTGAAGCAATTTGGATTTTTTCTAAATTCTCTGAAAAGCTGTGAGATACCGTTACACAGAGAAGCTATTAGTCTTATGAAGTAACTTGTACAGAGCTGTGGAGTCTGACCTTTTTCAATAGGACCATAACTTTGTTTGTATGAGGGACTTGTTTAATATACTAGACCTCTAACCTCAGTGGTTTCAAGCCCTGGATTTCTAGATACTACATAGAAGAGTAAAATCTTTGACTTTCAGGTAAAAAAAAAATAATTAAATCATTTCTAGACTTCCTGATACACCCTGGACTTTCATACGTTTCCCCTCCACACACCCTCAAAGTATGTTTCTAAGTTAAACCACGACTTGTATAAAGTATATTCTCTTCCTGAAGTAGTCTATAATTTCTCTCATAGTTGTTTATGAAAGTATCTTTGTTTACACTTCTGAGCCTTCTAGTTATTTTGTGTATTTCAGCATTTCTGCTGCATGTGTTTATTTCGCTCACTGGAGCGTAAGTTTATGCCGATTATTTTTGTGTTCTAATTGGGGTTGTCTTCTCTGTTGTCCACTTGCAGGCTGAATTCAAACTTGCTAAGTTACGTGATTATGAAGAAAAGCTAATTGTAACTGCATGGTATAACAAGGTGGGCCAAAAGTTTATTGGTATCTCAGGAATCAGAGAAACACATTTTGCTAAATGAGGCAGTTAAATCTTACATTGCCATTTTTTTTTTCTCTCTAGATTCACTATAAACTGGTGCTTAGGAGACGGAGCTAATAGTTTAGCTACTTGTGGAATACTGAACTTGCAGATTAGCATAGCCTCATGTCTGAAACCAAGGAACTAAGGAAAGGAACAAGGCCTAAGGGCTCCAGTTTAAAATGAGATCACTCTTCCACTTGCTAATTCTGACTTCAAGTCACAATGCAAACTTCAGTGAGTTCTAGGTGGAATTTCCAATCCTATTGAGATAGTGTCAAGGCTGCTGGTATTCCCAAGTTATTGATAGCAGTCTAAAGGGAAAATAGTTAAACAACCAATTATTCTGTGAAGCTATTTTGCTATGTTTTCTGCGTATCTTCTGTGCTTTGGAACAGGAGAGTTAAACTTGGTGTGGGCCATGACTTCCGTGTTAGTAACCTACTACTTGCTGCCACAAGCTTCCATTTGGATTTAGTGGGCTAAATTCCTGGATGTTTAATAACACTTGTTATTGAAGCTTTTTGGCTTGAGACAAAAGGAGACTATGGTTCAAAAGCTTTCCAGACTCCTGGTTTAAGATATTTAGTGCTTTTAGCACAGTATTTGTGAAATAAAGCAGAAGCCACCTTCTCATCCTGCAGCAGTGTTGCAAAGGTTGATAGAAAGTTTGATGTTAGATGGCCTCATGTGAAGACGAACAACTTTCTCCTGTCCTTTTGGCAGCAATGTTTAAATAAAGTTTAATAAAGAAACACTGGAATGGGAAATCAAAAGTAAAGTAACGCTAAGTGGCTTCGTAAAAGAGTAGCTTTACAATAAGCTAAAATTAGCAGATTCTGCATGAATGTGAATGAATCTTACTTTCTTCAGCCTTGGTTCATACCTCTTAAGGCACCAAGGCAGTATATAGGAAATACAGTAAAAGAAATTCTGTGTGCAGACTAAGCTTGAGTTTTGTGTCTGGAAGGTGGCCAACGTCTTTTTTTTTCTTCCGCTTTTGCTATATTGTAAATGTTGTTTTACTTATTTGCAGAGCCTGACTCTTCAGAAGCTGGGTATGGAATCAAGATTAGTTGGCAGTAGTGGTGCCTACAAAGACGGCCCTGGACGCTCATTCCTAGCTCAGCAACGTCACGTCACCAATACCAGAAGGAATCTCACTGTTAAAGTACAGGGTGCAACAGCTGATTAAACCATAAGGACCATGAGAAAAACTTACATGCTAAAGTGTCCTTAAATGTTTTATAGCTTCCGTTTTACCTACTTAATGAAAGGGGAGATTAGAATGGTGGGCAGCTGCAAATTCAACATCAGAACCTATCAAGAAGTCATTAAGTCGATCAGTGGTGCGTCTAGAAGGTAGCACGTAGTTTTCCAAGTAGAAGCAGATTTAATAACTGCAGTATGTATTTACAAGCACAAGTTGAAAGATTTATATTTGCCTTCAGAATATATTGTAAATACAAACATTGGCACTATATATTTAAAACTTTATTTAATGGGTTTGGGCTAGAAAGTTGACTTTTGTAATGGGAAGATGTTATGCAAAAATGTACTTCAGGAAACTGGCAATATGGCACGTTTTTGCTGGGCTCATCAAAAAATAGATTTAGAAGATTGGTACCATGTTTTAAACTTTTTTTTTTTAAGAACATGAAGTACAATTTTAAAAGCAAGAAACTACTTACATTTATAGAAAATAGGGAAAAAGGAAAGGTGTAGGAACAGTTCACTTCTTATATAACAGAAGACAGGATTTGTTTCGTCGTCTCAAATGAGAAGTAGAATTACACAGTATATTTAAAAAAGAAAAAAAAAAGTTTGAGAAAATATATGTATATAAAGGAAAACCTGTCTTTAAGATGTTGAATTCACTAAAGCCAAATAAGCTGTCTTTTCCTTTGTACGAAAAAAAGCTATAATAATCAAAAGTCTGGGCTATGTTTTAAAAGTCTGGTGTATTGGTACATTGCATTTATTTTCAGAAAGGGGCTCTCGTTTTTTTCCAGCTATTTATACAACCCTGTGCATAGCAATTATTTTTCCTCCTTTTTTTTATAATGTAGTTTCACTTCAGTTATTCTGAATTAACTGTGGGAGACAGCTGAATAAAAGATGGCTTTGCTAGTGGTTGGCAGCAAAGATTGTTTGTTGGAAGGGAGAGAAGTGCATAAACTATAATAGTTTTGCAGTATCTAGATTGAAGAAGATGAAACGGGGCTTTATCTGAAATTTGTGTGCAGGAAGCTGCTATATTTCACAAAATTTGTGTCACTATTTACCAGATGTCTTATTTTTGTTGTGAACTGTATTTTTTAGGAAAATTGTTGATGTCTGTTATTCTTTGTAAAGTGTCTAGAACGAATTAATTATACCCATAGTTAAATAAAATTACAGCAACCCTTGAAATACAGTGAATACACTTAAACTAAGTATTTGAGGGTGCTCTACCAATCTGTGATTTAACATAAAGCGTGATGGAAAGCATATGTCTGTCTTGCCATTATGGCTGTCTGGTTTGAGAGCAGAGTTCAGCTTTGCAGAATTTAAGTTTCAAATTGTGAAATTTGAGTAGTCTTCCAGTTTGCATGCCCCTCAGTATGGCTGCTTCTTTGATTTCTTCCTTCCCCAGCATTTTAAATTCTTTGTTGGGCATTGCATGCAACACTACAGAAAAGTATTCATTTTTAATGCTTCGTTAATGTCGCTGCTTAGTTGTGGTGATAGTTTTAGTGCTGTACATTCAACGAAGGTTTCCTCTTTCAAAACTTGTGTCTCCACAAGCCATTGTTTAAAAGCCAGTCTCCTGCTGAGTGGTGTCAGCAGAGAACATGCCAGACGGGCTGCTTGTTGGACAGATTGGTCTGCCAGGCTGCGTTCTTCAGGACTCTGTGCTTCTTCAGACTACCTCTTGGGTTTTGAGGTCTGTTATTGCTGCAGTGATGCTATTGGACATTGTATTTTGAAGATGCATTTTCTTGTTGATTCTGCTAGTGGCGTGGGAGATGGTGGTGAGCACTGGAACAGGAGACTTAAGTCTTAGTAAGATGCTTATGTTTCTAAAGCCTGGTCCTTTGGTGTGTTTTAGTGAAACGTGAAACACTGACGGTGTTGAGTGGTTCTCTTAACCCTCGTTCTTTACAGCATGAAAACTTTCATGGACGTCTTTCAGCTCCTCATCTAGTTAGTAGGCTTTGATACATTTGTGTTACTTCTCACAGTAGTAGAGCTGTGTCAGTAGTCACATTGGGTGCTGAATAGTGAAAAACTTGGAGCAACTGTCTTTGATGTAGACTTCTCAAAACTGCAGACCCTGGGACCAAAAATGACCAAGAACCTCCACATCGCTTACCTGGAAGCTTGTCTTCTGGCTAGCGAAGGAAGAATTGACATACAGAACTACAGACAGAGCAAGGTTGTCCCCAGTAGTCTTCTTGGGGTTGCCAAAAATGCATGAGTTTTTTCAGGTATTGGATGCAATTTGAATATTTGGCACTTTTGCTGACTGTTAAAAGTTAAGCCTGGGAATATAATTGAAGTGTTTCTTTAGGATTGAGAACCTGTTTCAGAGTGGCTTTTTTCTATCTGGTTAAACTTGGGTTACGTCCTGTGAATGAGGAACTGATCTGTAGAAATGAATATTTAATTAAGATCATGGTGTTGCATTTGCTACACCTCATCTTGCTGTGCAGAATGGATCATTAGGATAAGTATCATTTTAATGTTGACTTCATGTCAAAAAAAAAAAAGCTCCTAATAACTTTGCTGTGTTACAGTGGGGTCCTGAGCAACCCATTGAGATGTGTTCTCTGATGCAGTTGCACTATGACTGAGGCAGGACAAAGAGAGTGGCTTCTCTCTGCTGTGAGAGGAATTCATGTTGTGCCCAGACAGCACAGTTGGGTACTGAGATGTTATGAGATGAAGTCGTTGAATATTGCTGAATTTAATCAGCTTTATTAGTAAATTTAGCCAGTTTCCAGTAAAACGGGTAATAGAGATCCAAAGAAACCAAAATATGTTATTTTTGACATATCATCTGTTAATGTATTTTTTTTATATATAAGATTAAGAATAACCACTATGGAAAAGAAGCATTTTGTAGCAATAATACAAATTTTGGACTAGCAGGTTCTCTTATTCAAGGTGTGGATCAGGCAGCAGTTTTGAGAAGATTCTTTTGCAACAACTGTATTATAGTGGATTAAGAAATGTTCACTGAAAATAAATTTTCACCTAACTGATTTTTTTCGTTCATTAAGAAGATTATATATATATATGGGTATCCTATTTTCAACACTATACACTTGGAAATAAGTAATATAAGCAATACTGATGTTTTATTTAGGTAGCCATAAATAGTTCCTGTATTAGAAAATGAAAACAAATTGTTTAAGAGTTGGTAATGTCTAGTAAAGTAGTTTTGTTTACTTTTTTGCTTTTTTCCCTTCCCCCCCACTAGTCAAGCTAGAGTTAAGGGTTTCAGTGTGTCAGTGTCTACATCCTCTGTTAAAAACAAATGTAAACACTGTGTTGTGTAGGACTTTAAAAAATTGCACTAAATTTTAAACTTTTGGTTTTATTTTTTTCTTTGGAAGAACCTCTTTTATATTCACATAAATATTAAAAAAAAAAGTATATTCTTTTGTGTCTTTATTCCAAGTGATGTATTTAATAGTGCCTGGTTGATGTAAGCACCCATATTTCTGGGTGACCTATGAACTTGGGTCTTCACATTGGTACCATTACACCATGTAAAATAGGAAACACGTAACATATCTGTGCAATGAGTGTATGTATTTTGTGCAATAACATGTGCTACCTTCCTCTCCTTTTTGCAGTTGATTCCTGCTTACAGTTCTGCTCCTTTGCTAACAGTCATCTGAGAGCTGGGCAAGTGACTTTGCAAAGTGAAAAGACTAAAATCCACCACAAATTAGCTGCCAAGTGACTTCAGTGATTGAATATTCCTTCCGAAATCAGTTCAGATATCTGCCTGCTTTCCTCAGCCCCCATCCTAAGAGGACAGAGAGGACAGGTACTTGTAAATCACCATACTTATTATTTGGAAAAGAAAGCTGACTGCCCTATTCAGTCTGCTTTGCAGGTTATTTGGGTGCCCAGTTCTTAGTCTGGTTGACAGCTTTTGTGTTCCCTGAGCCCTAACCTTAACCCAGAAGTGACGTTGGGAATGAGCCATCAGCTGTGAAAGTCAGCAGGAAGGAAGTGTCACAAGAGGTTTCCTTCAGGGGCCCTGTTTCAGACTTGTTTTTACCACAGGTTTTCCCTTTCTCTGACCCTTAATCATTGTCCAGACTGTCCTGACATTGGTAAGTAAGGATTTTAATTGCCAGGGGTTGCTGCCCCTGTGAGGGCAGGGAGCTGCTTCATATTTGCTTAGTGTTACGGTTTAGTGATGTTTTTTGTGTTTGGTTGATGGTTGGACTAGATGATCCGAGAAGTTTTTTCTAATGAAGGCAATTCCATGATTCTGTACCTCATTGTGTAGAAGGTCCTTTGGGCTGACAGAGTTGTCCTGGTGAGGGTGAAGGGAAAAGCCAGGAGGCTGGACATAAAAGCATTTTCAGACCCTAAGGAGCAAAACCTGCAGGTGTGTGTTCCAGGAAGAAGGGAAAGGAGGAGGCTGTCAGCTGTGCAGGAAACCTGAGCTGAGCTGCAGAACATTCTCAGCCCGTGTGAGCTGTCACAGGACGCACACTGGCAGCCACGGCTGCCTTCCTGAGCACAAGAGGAATGAGTTGAAGGGTGGTATGTGCAGGAACTAGGACTCAGCGAAGGAGTGGCAGACAAAAAAACAAACAAAAGAAATCAGATGACAACTAGAAGTGCTTTGGGACTAATGGTTCATTTTTTTTTTTTTTAAGGATTACATCTCAAGGATAACAAAATCAGAGAAAGTTGGCGATTAATATTTATATTAACATTACAAAACAAAGGCTAGCGCTTTTCTTCCCCAATACCCAGCCACATCCTGAACATTGCAATTTCTAAAGTGTTGCTCATTCTCCTGCCACTGTGAAACATGCCCTGTCCCTCATTAAAGCAGGAAAGCTGCTCATTCATTTACAGTGCTGCATCACGAGCCTGCAAGCGCCCTGGCAGGTCCCAGGCTGAGTGCTTGTCTCACGTGACACTGGGTGCAAGGTCTGCTTGTCAAGGAAATGATTCTGCAATGGCTTTAAAAGAAACAAACCGCCCAGCCCTCCCTGGAGCCCGCAGTGGTTTTCCTTTGGAGCCGCTGATGGCTCCTGTTCAGCATCTTTGCCGAAGGATTTGTCCCTGCAAGGATGGTGGCCAAGGGTTCCCTACCGAGGCACGGCACAGATCTTGTAGGGCTTTGGGGCCATTGTGATGCCCAGCTTGAAATCGAGGGTGAGCTTGGTGTCCGGGGGTGCCTGGAAGGTGAATTTCTGGAGCAGAGACGTGAAGAAGAGGAAGAGCTCGGAGCGGGCCAGCAGCTCACCCAGGCAGGAACGCTTCCCTGTGGAGACAGCCACATGTGAGCCCCTCAGCTTGTGCTTGCTGCCCGGCTACCTCAGCTGCCCAAATAACCTCTGCCTTCCCTTAGGACCATGGTCCAGCTCTGTTACACCTTTTCCAGGATGAATTTTGCACCCCAAACTGAGCTCCCCATTAACAGCATTGGGGCTACAGCAAAGGCTGTCCCTTGAATTTGATGACTTCATGAGGACTCACACATGTTAACTGCTTGCACAGGGATCGCATCCTCCCTTGATTGGATAAGCTGGGCTGACATGCATGGTCTGGGTGTGCCCATATTGGAAGAGCTGCTTTGTTTGAGCTACATCAAGGAGAGATACCAGAGAAGGTGTCTCATGCTGGTGTGGGAAACCAGTGGTAAAAGCCATCCTCCCTGTGGAAGGTCTTAGCTGGGGTACCCTGTGGTGGCAACAGAAACCTTTGTGCTCCCACATTCACATGATGAGGTTACTAGAGCAATGCTGATGCTTTGGTCAAGGTATTTCTGGGGCCTCTNCATCCTCCCTTGATTGGATAAGCTGGGCTGACATGCATGGTCTGGGTGTGCCCATATTGGAAGAGCTGCTTTGTTTGAGCTACATCAAGGAGAGATACCAGAGAAGGTGTCTCATGCTGGTGTGGGAAACCAGTGGTAAAAGCCCTCCTCCCTGTGGAAGGTCTTAGCTGGGGTACCCTGTGGTGGCAACAGAGAAACCTTTGTGCTCCCACATCCACATGATGAGGTTACTAGAGCAATGCTGATGCTTTGGTCAAGGTATTTCTGGGGCCTCTGATGCTGTTAATGGTCTATTTTTTCATCCTTATCTCTCTTCTGTGCATGTGAAGAAGAAACGTCTTGGAGTCTGGTTGTAGCGCTTTGGGGTGGTCAGACCTTTCTATTGCTATTTTTGTCTGCATCTCCTCTATGCAGTTGGAAGCCCCATCCTAGTGCCTCAGCATGGAAACACCAAAATCCAGCAAATCTTACCAATAGAAAATGGTATGAAATGGTCTCTCTTCCAGAATTTGCCGTCCTTCAGGAAATGCCCAGGGTTAAAAGTGTCGGGGGCTTCCCACTCGTTCTTGTCAAACAGCACAGAGGTTAAATTTGTAACCAAAAGAGTGCCCTAAGAATAGAAAAAGAAAATTAAATCATACTACCTCTGTCATTGACAGCAGGAGGGGCACTTATATTTTCTGTTTTTTATGAAGAAGATCCATAGTTAAATTCTTCTGCAATTATCTGTTTGACACTCCCCAGCATGGCCAGTCTTGTCTGTGTCTTAATTCTTGTCAGTGTGGAAGTGCGATGACTATGAACCCACGTTTTTTCCTCATCACCATCATTTTTATCTGCTCTAATCCTGCGCCAAAGTTCCTGTAAAGGTGGTGTGAGATAGAATCTGTGTCTCGACAGCATGTGTGGCCCCTGCAGCTCTCAGCACTACTCAAACCAGTGAAGAACGTTGTTTGGAGGGCAAAAATACATGTTCACAAGGAGGGAACTCTGGACAAGGCAGAGATGCTGTAGCACTGCCCCTCATGTCCCTTCAGGAGTGACCTTTATTGGCATGTTTTGCCTGGGAAATTTGGGATTCTCTTGCTAAAATCTCAGTGCTCAGGGTTAAGGTTACCTTTGGTAAAAGGAAGCCATCCACGACCGTGTCCTTCACTGTCAGTCTTGGCACATTAAATGGGATGATGTTGCTTTTCCTCTGTACTTCATGGATGACGGCATTGGTGTATGGTAGGTTGTCCCTGTCCTGCAGGGATGGCTGCTGCGCCTGCCCGATGACTGCGTCGATCTCAGCTTGCACACGGGCTGGTGGGGAAAGAACAAAGTTCAGCCAAGGTCCAAGAATTAAACACCTTAAAAAAAACGTGAGGTGGTTGCTCTACAGGATGCTCAAGGACTGCTCTGGGATACCTGCCAAGGTTTGCATCTCTTTTCTGTGAGTTTCATAATCTCTCCCTCCAAAAAAACAGCCCCCAGTCTCACAAAGTTGTGTGGGTTAAAAGCAAGGAAAAGCATAGATGTCTTGCTAATGTACCTTGAATTTCCGGATGCATGGCCATATACAGCAGAGCCCAGCGGATGGTGGTGGCAGTGGTCTCGGTCCCAGCAAAGAGCAGGTCAAGAGAGCATGCCACAAGATTGTCCTCCTGGAAGCTGCCGTCATCCTTGGCCTTCACAAAAAGGTGCATTAGTGCTGCATGAACAGAGAGGGCTGCCCTGACCCCAGGCTTAGTCCAAGTCAACACCAAGGATTTTGGCAGAAGCACTAGCCCTAAGCCCCCACCCCCATGCTCTTGATGGGTGCCCTGAGCCTGGTGTCCATGCTAAGCTCCTAAATGGCCACAGAGGCAGCTCAGATGCAGAATTTGAGCTCGTTTCTCACCCTTCCTCATTGCTAAGCCCCACTATAGGAGGGTTTCTCTGCACTGCTGACCTTGGCCATCTCCTGGAGGTAGCTGTCAATGAAGTCCCGGCTCTCTGAGGGGTTCCAGTCTTCCTTGTGTTTCTCAATCCTCTCTCTCACAAAACTTTTCATCTGTCTCCAGTTCTTAAAAATGGTTTGGTGGGATCCGGGCAAGAACTTCATTATATTTGGGAAAGAGTTGTACAGCTTAGGACACAAAAGGAGAAAGGCAAATTAAACGATGGGCTGCAAACCCCTTTCTCTTATGAAAGCTTGAGGAGCCTGCAATGCCATTTTTACTGGAAATAGCTTGGTTCCAGAGGGCCATGCAAAAGGATTGGTATTCCTATCTCTGGGTGACTCGTGCTGTCGGCAATGTTAGAGCAGGCAGCTTGTCAGTCAACAGACAGGCAAGGTGGGGGAGAGCAACATGAAGATTGACTGCACAGCTTGTAAATAAGGCACAAAATAATGGCAGGGAAATCTACCCTGTGCCAAGGAGTAGGGAATGACAGTGAAGTTGAGGGATGAAAGCTCTCTGAGTTTCAAGGTTGACACCAGAGGAGATGCTATGGCACGGCAATGCTCACAGCGTTCTTGTTGATGACAGGAGGGCTGTACCTGGCTCGCGATGGACCCATGGAGGCTAAATGTCTCATCCATCAGCCGCAGCAATTTTTGGAAGTCCTCATCATGGTATTCAAACCGGTTGCCAAAGGTGACAGAGCAGATGATGTTTGCAACAGCGTTATTGATTTTAAAGTGAGGGTCAAATGGTTTCCCTGGAGAAGGAAAAGGGAACAATGAATTGTCTCCCACCTATCACAGAAAAGGAGAAGAAAACAGAGCTGTCAGAGGTGAAATATTCAACAAATATGAGTGGATTGAGTAGCCCCTGATGGACACCCATCTGTATCACAGCTCTCTTGAGAAACCTTGTCCCCCAGGCTTGGTTGGGCTAACCCAGCGTGAAGCAAACATCCCACCCTTGGTTCCAGTAAAATCAGATTGCAGAGCTGTTTGTTTACTTTGGAAAGCAAGGTCTGCAGAAGAGCAGGCATCATTTGAATTACTTGGAAACACTGGTGCTTATACACGCCTGAGATTTTCCAGAGATCTGCAAGAGAGCAGTGGGTTGAGGCAGGTTGAGTGACACTTTGGGTGTTGCTTACAGTGCATTCAGCAGTCTGGTTGAGGGCAGAAGATGTGTGAAAGGGAAATGGAACGCTGTCTGGGCGCTAGCATCACTTGCAAGGTGAGGTATCTATCAGTATGCAGTGCCTCATGGGTGAAATTATGATGGGACATGCCAGTTCCTGCCTCAACATGGCTTGTGATCCTGGGGGACTTACCCTGCTCATCCCTAAACACGTCCACAAGGTATCGGCATTCCTCCTGGATGCGCTCCTCCAGGCTTCTCTTCCCCAGACCGAAGTTTCGGAGGGTGGTCAAGGTGAACCTTCTTTGGTGCTTCCACACGTGTCCATTGGAAGAGATAAGTCCTGGCAGAAAAGTACCACAATGAGCTAAGGCAGATCCCTCCCCTGACAGGAAAAAGCTGTGGAGCCCTATCTTAGCTCCAGCTGTCTTGGACCTTTGCAGGGTCAATGGTTTGACTTCACAGCTGCGATAGAACTCACCTATGCTGCTGAAGATCTCCCTGTCGAGAGGAATTACAGGACGATCTATGAAATTTTCCCCTTGGTTTACAAGAGCTTCCTTAATCAGCCGCATCCCACTTAAGCACACAAAACATGTGCTGCCCAGCTCCATGCTGACGATATCCCCGTATTTTTCAATAAGCTAGGAAGAGGAATGAAATAAGTAAGAGGGGGTTCATTTGCAATGGATGTGCCTGTTGAGATGGAAACGGCCCTGGCAGTGGACATGGTTGAAAATGAGGGAAGCTGAGAGAGGGAGAGGAGGTGGGGTGTTTACACAAGCATCTACTAGTCTGCAAGCAATCTTTTTTCTTTCCTCTTTTCCCAAATCACTGACCAGGAGTTGTTGTTAATGGGCCATAGATCAAGTCATACTCTGCAGGTTTAATTTTTAGTCCTGTGTTCTTCCAGCTTTTGTTTTGCTCCCTTCCCAAACACCTTTGCAGTCCAATGGGGCTGCTACAGGTGTGACTGCACACGTGGTGTTAAGCTGTGTCCTTTGCCCAAGGGATCACATCACCCTTTACCACCGCCTTGTACCTGAGCAAACTTCATCCACGTTTCTATCAACTATGGGCAAACCCCTTGCCTACCCGGCGATGAGCTCCACCAGGTCCTTGTGGGGTTTAGGTTACCTCCCTCCGCCTCCTCTAAAGATGGCATAGCTATCCTTTCCCGTGGTGCCCATCACCCCTGTACCTTATTCACTGTGGCCTGTGGATTGGTGAGGTTAAGCATTTCTACATTGCCCAAGAGTGGTATGCGGAAGGGGCTGGGAGGGAAGTTCTTCGGCTTTCTGTGCTTCATGTAGTCGGCGACAAGCAGGAAGACGACGAAGAAGATAAGGAGCATCTGGAAGGAGATGCTCTCCCAGAGGTAGTGCAGCATGGGTGGCTCTTGGAGCTCCGCGGGGACGTGTCCCACGGCAAGTCAGGGCAGGTTGTGCTCAAGGTCTTCCACAGAACCCCACAGGGTCAGAGGGAGAGGGACGATGTGCTGTGGCAGCTGTGGACACAAAGAGAAGACAGCATGGAGAGGCGTTTTCTGACCTGGCCTGGGGGCTGTTTCCATGCTCCTGCTTCCCCAGGTTTCCGCAAGGACTGTTTGATTCAACCCCTTCCTGGTTAAGGTCACGCATTTCCTCTGCTCTCATTTACAAAAGAAAGAAACATTCATGAATCAAAACACCCCTCGCTTCCTTCTTTCGCCTCCCTCCTCCCACCGCTGCTTTGCAAATCCCCGGTGATCCACGTCCTTGTGTAAAGGACAGAAAGGAGTTTTGCAGAGCCGGGATTAAAACCTCCCAGCAGCCTCCCCTTTGCCGTTCCCCTGAGCCCCGCTCTCTCCTTCCCTCTGGTGCTCTCACCGTGCCGCGTCCCGTCCCACCGTCAGCTTCTGGGTGCCAGGGGGGGTCTCCAACCTCTCTGAGTGCCTCACGTTTTCCTCGTTAGCAGTAGCTCGTTCTCCGGTAAAAGGATTCTCAGACTGAGCCCCGGGTCAGCAGGAACATGCCAGATAAGGTTAGATAAAACTTTCACCAACCATCTGACTCAGGGGTTGATGTTTCAGTGCGTCAGCTTCCCCAGGTCTGGAAGCAAACAGCCTTTCACTATCTGCGGCGGTTTCCAAGCGCTGTCGTTTCCTGCTGTCTGCCAGATAAATGCAAGCAGAGCAACCGTCTTGGGTCCCAAGCCCTTCACCCAACCCTTCCCTTTGAGTCTTTACCCTTTGAGTCTTTATCTTTACCTTTGAGTCTGTAGCGCACCCTGAAACTGTTCCCAAAGCCCAGAAATGCTCAGGCTTGTGCTGAGAAGCCAAAGCAGATGCCCAGCTCCACAGGCTGTAGCCCTTCGATGGCCGCTGGTAACAGACTATGACAAATTTTCCCATCTAAAAGTGGCTCTGAGACGGGTAGATGGTCATGCACATAGACCACATTGAATTTTGACCTATGTTTTGGGGTTTTTTTTTGTTATTTTGAAAGAAACAGGCACATTCCCAGCAGCTGTTGTTCATTGCAGTTGCTAGCTCCCACCTCAGACTCCAGGAACACAATTTGGGTTAATTTGCTTACTTTTGGAATATTTGGTGTTGTCCAGTGCCAAAACCAAGATACAGTGGTGCAATAGCCCTGCTGGAGCAATGCCATACAGGTGAGAGTGAGTCCACTGCTGCAGAATTGTTACACTTGAGAAACATGGAAAAGTTAAATCATGTTTTCATGTGGAACTTAAAGGGCATGAAACTGATTTCAAGAAGCACCTCTTTTTTTTTTTTTTTCTCTGTCTTGGAAGAGCGACGAGATCAACATTTGTTGTCCAAGCCAGTACAAATAATACAAATTGTGCCCAGGGGTCAGACCTGCACCGGAGGGAATGAAAAAAATGGAGAGAAACCAGTGTTTAGTCCTGAATGGCTCTGAAAACTTCATGGGTGAGAAAAAAAAATCCACAGGTCTTTTGTTTTCTCTTTTAGAAAGGAAAAACGAAAAACACCACAGAAGCCTCTACCTTTGGAACATTAATTAAAAATGCAATAAGATTTTCACCGCTATTGACTGTCCCTGGCAGCAGGCAGAGTACCTCCTAGTTTTATAAAACTCCAAGGGACCTCCACTTTGAGCAGCCTACATGACAGCTGAACCATCTAAGTGGCTCACCCCCAGCAACTACAGCTTGAAGCCAGCCCAGATGGGGTTGTTCAGCCTAGAGAAGAGAAGGCTGAAAGGAGACCTCATCGCTCTCTGCTGCTGCCTGAAAGGAGGTTGTAGAGAGGCAGAGGTCGGTCTCTTCTCCCAAGTCACAGGTAATAGGACAAGAGGAAATGGCTTCAAGGTGCACCGGGGGAGGTTCAGATTAGATATCAGGAGTAACTTTTACACTGAAAGGGTTATTAAGCTTTGGAATAGGCTGCCCAGGGAAGTGGTTGAGACACCATCCCTGCACATATTTAAAACCTGGGTTGACATAGAGGTTAGTGACATGGTTTAGTGATGGGGTTTTGTTATCAGAGTTAGGCTGATGGTTGAACTAGATGATCGTAAAGGTCCCTTCCAGTCTAGACAATTCTATGATTAGGGTTTTGTTATCAGAGTTAGGCTGATGGTTGGACTAGGTGATCTCAAAGGTCCCTTCCAGTCTAGACAATTCTATGATTCTGTGATCTCAAAGGTCCCTTCCAGTCTAGACAATTCTATGATTCTGTGATTCTATTCTATGATTAAAACAAGCAAGCAGGCTGCTTGTTGGAAAGTTTGGTCTGCCAGGTTGCGTTCTTCAGGACTCTGTGCTTCTTCAGACTACCTCTTGGGTTTTGAGGTCTGTTATTGCTGCAGTGATGCTATTGGGCTTTGTATTTTGCAGATGCATTTTCTTGTTGATTCTGCTTGTGGCGTGGGAGATGGTGGTGAGCACTGGAACAGGAGACTTAAGTCTTAGTAAGATGCTTATGTTTCTAAAGCCTGGTCCTTTGGTGTGTTTTAGTGAAACGTGAAACACTGACGGTGTTGAGTGGTTCTCTTAACCCTCGTTCTTTACAGCATGGAAACTTTCATGGATGTCTTTCAGCTCCTCATCTAGTTAGTCGGCTTTGATGCATTTGTGTTACTTCTCACAGTAGTAGAGCTGTGTCAGTAGTCACATTGGGTGCTGAATAGTGAAAAACTTGGAGCAACTGTCTTTGATGTAGACTTCTCAAAACTGCAGACCCTGGGACCAAAAATGACCAAGAACCTCCACATCGCTTACCTGGAAGCTTGTCTTCTGGCTAGCAAAGGAAGAATTGACATACGGAACTACAGACAGGGCAAGGTTGTTCCCAGTAGTCTTCTTGGGGTTGCCAAAAATGCATGAGTTTTTTCAGGTATTGGATGCAATTTGAATATTTGGCACTTTTGCTGACTGTTAAAAGTTAAGCCTGGGAATATAACTGAAGTGTTTCTTTAGGATTGAAAACCTGTTTCAGAGTGGCTTTTTTCTATCTGGTTAAACTTGGGTTATGTCCTGTGAATGAGGAACTGATTTGTATAAATTAATATTTAATTATAATCATGGCCTTTGGGCTGACAGAGGTGTCCCAGTGAGTGTGAAGGAAATGGCCAGGTGTGAAAAAGCATTTCTCCTACTTCTTCAGGCTGAACACAAAAACATTTTCAGACCTTAAGGAACAAAACTTACAGGTGCATGTCTGAGGGAGAGGGGAAGGGAAGAGGCTGTCAGCTGTGCAGGAAGCCTGAGCTGAGCTGCAGGATGCTCTCAGCCACTGTGTGAGCCGCCACAGGATGCACACTGGCAGCCACCACTGCCTTCTTCAGCACAGGAGGAGTGAGCGAGGGGTAGTGCGTGCAGGAAAGGAACTGGGACTCAGCTAAGGAGTTGGGGGGAAGTCTGATGCCACCTGGAAACTGGAAGTGCTTTGGGAATAATGCTGCATGCAGCAGGAACTCATGGCTGCTCCCCTCTCCTGTTTGCAGTTGATTCCAGGCATGCAGCTCACTTTTAACCTTCCTCTTCTGCTGCTCCCATGGAAGGAAAAGAAATAACATAAGGTCTGGAAAGTAAAATGATCTTCCTTATTCCTGCTGAGAAGAGAAGATATGAGAGTCCCTTGTCAGGAGCAGGGAGTAGAGTGGTGAGTTGGGGTTGGGGATGGGGATGTCTTATCCCACTTCAAGTGAGAACCTGATCAAGCCATCTTTATTTTAGAAATGGGTTGGTTTGATTCTACCACATGTTCTCATGTCTTCCCCTTATGGTCACGTCTCCACCTTATGGATTTGTGAAACAGGAGCCTCAAGTGCCAGAAACAGGACCTCTTGTATCCACTTGGCTGTGCCTGGCACAGAAAATCAGATGAGGGGACAGAGCCACCCCACTGAGCCCTGTGCTTGAAGGAGCTTTGCCAGAAGCTGCTCTAAATTTTGCTTCATGTGGTGTGGCTGTGCTTGGCCCCGCTGTGCAGCTGGAGGGCGTTTCTACCCTTTTCTGGGCAGTTCTGCAGTGCTAGCCCAGCTTCCATGCTCCCTCCCTCTGCCCTCAGAGGAGAAGAAAATGCCAGTTAAAATGAAAAGTTTTAAAACCCAAGCATTAATGCTTATAATTTCTTCAGGAGATGATGTAATTCTCATAAGAGATGCTGGGAGAAACTTGCTTCCTCCAGGAGCATGCAAAAAGTACTCCAGAGAAATTGAACAGGAAAAGATTGCTTTCTCCTCGCTTCCTCACCAGGTGAGGTGGAGCTGGAGATGGGGGTGTGTGTAATCAGTGCTCTGCTCTCCTATGTCTTCCTGTCAGGTGGCTCCTGTCCAACTCCTGGGACCTCCAGGTTCTCACACCAGGGATCCTCAACAGAGATCCCATGGTGCAACTGTTACTGAGTCAACACATTTATTGGTGTTAACAATCAGTTGTCATACCTTGGAACTGTTTCACCTTCCATGTGATGGTTTCAAAGTTGTAATTGGAATGTGGTGCTGGTATTTTCCAAGGAACCCTTTTGATTCCTTAGACTGTCGAGTGCAGCAGGCTTAGCTGTTCGTTGCTGGAGATTGGTGATGCTGGGCAGGGAAGTGGGGAGAATTTAGCATATTCTAGGAGGCAGGACTCAACTACTTCTATTACAAGTACAGATGTTTTATAGAGAGATCCATCAGAGTTGAGAGCATTCCCATGCTCTATGTGGATGTTCTCCTCTTAATTGCTGTGGCACACCAAGACCTGGCCACAGGCTTTTGTGTTTTCCCTGCTAGTTTACTTGTACTGTCAGGGTCATTTTTCATCAGTTCTGTAGGAATTACCTGTGTGGCTACAGTGCCGACCCCTTTTCTAAGGGAGAGCAAAGCCACAGCAACTTGGGTCAGGTGCTGTGGGGCTGCCTCTGCCCCTGCCAATCCCCACCCCGAAAGACGGGGCATGGCTGAAGGTTACAGCCAGTGCTGGAAGTTGCCTGTGTTAGTCTTCGCTTTGCAGATTGTTTTGAGACAAAAATGCTTCCATAAAGCTATATTGATGCACGAGAAAGAGATGTTATACAATAATTGAAGTTTTTTATGGATTACATGTCAAGGAGGACAAAATCAGAGAAAGTTGGCGATTAATATT
>VZRU01002960.1:238877-301431 GCA_013398155.1 Pedionomus torquatus | reverse complement strand
AATTTTTTTTTTTTTTTTTTTTTTTTTTTTTTTTTTTTTTTTTTTTTTTTCCCGCTCTGACCCGGGAAACAGAAAGGTTTATTTCAATTTGTTTTGAAATGCTGCTTTTCTTGAAAATCTGCATTTGCAATAATTTGTAGAGGTATAAAAGAGGGTTTACAGTGGCCCTTAGCACATAATTTTTATTGCAGCAAAGTATCAATAGAAAATTGGTGTGGTCTTTATACCCCTTTACTTAACTCACCGTACACTCCCATTACATAAATTTATGGCCACTGGAAATCTCTGTATTGTGTACTGAGTTCCCCTTATTTTATAGCCTGAAATCAAGATGAGCCAGCATTCAGGATGCAGGCAGTAATAAAAAGATTGGAACTTGACTAACAACTATTCAAATTCAAAGAACCAAGGGGAAAAACACAGAGGGAAGATAAATAAGGTATCTTACCATTTTTTCACCTTGAAGTGGAAATCAAATTTTCTGTGCTGAAAAGTAAAAAGGTGAAATTATGAATATTGCTATCTTGTTTAAAACAGCCCTCTTGCCCCACTGAGAACAGAACACGGCTCTTTTGGGTCATCGTATCTACAAAGACCATAACTTCCTTAAACTGAGATTGGGAGATAGACACTCAATATTTCTTTAGTACCCAGAGATGTATATTGATTTAATAAATAAAGACTTTGGTGTTATCATCTATAGTCTTCATCTTGTCTCTGTTGGGAAACGGGTGTAACTTGCACTGGTTCTACTTAGCTACAGGAATAAATAGTAGAAGAGTTGCAATTCTGCACCTCATCTCCTTGGAAGGGTCTACCATTAAACGTGGGTCTTGAAACTAAAATCTCTCACACAATGATGTGAGATACAAGGGGAAGTCAAAGCATCTGAGCACCCCATAATTGTGTCATGGGTTTGCCTGCCATGGCAGATTGCCAGGCTGCAGCCTCACTCCTCGGTCCCAGTGGCACCCAGTGACCTCCAGCTTGGCTAAGGACATGGACAACGGAGTACGAGCAAAAGCTTAGATATTTTTCTTCTTTCTCCTTCTCCCCGGGATCTCCCATTTTATTTTACTCCAAATAATTGACTTGCAAAGGATTTCCCATGACCAGCAGACACTTACCTCACCGACTACTTCCTGCTCGGAGGGAAGTGACTTCAGAGGGAGGGTCAGGGGGACACTTCTGCTCCTTGTTGCTCCGCATGACACACAAGCACACTGAAAAGGATCATGGAAGGCTTTTTGATTAAGACAGAAATGTTCTTTTCCTCCTGCCTGCTCACACATAAAGGTCAGATGATAGGATTGCCTGTGTTGTCTACCATGTTTTGGGGTAACGTACAAAGGCGGGAAGCCTCCTCTTCTTTGTGAGTGCAACATCCAGGGAGGGCTGCTTGTATTTGGCATAGTGGAAGAAAGTGGGATCTGGGAGAGGGGAGCGGGAGTCACAGCCCACTGAAACTCTCTGGCTTTCTTCAAAGGATCCTCTCACTGTAAATGTTAGCTCATTCTCTAAAACAATGAGATAAAATGCACACAAAATTACTTCTAATTGCAAAAGATGGAGAAAGGGAAAAAAAAAAAAAAAGCAAGAGAACTTTGAGCAGACCCCTTCTCTTCTGCCTTTTGCATTTGGAAAGCTGCCTTCTGAAACTGATCCAACACCCAAACACTACAGGTGGTTGTATCTTTATAATGGGCTGAACAAGAAGCCAGATGGGAGTGTGATGTGAATAGCACTGAATTTTAGACTGCTGCATTTCTACTGCAATTGCATCATGACACAATGAATGCAATCAGGTATTTTGCATTGTAGATCATCCTCATCCCAGGCCTAACAATGAGAAACAGAAGCTCTCAGTTCCCTAAAATAAGATCTGACTCTGCAGCAGATGTCCCTGTTAATATGAAGAGATGAGCTGATCCTGCCAGCGTGTGTTATGCGTGCTCTTGAGATTGCCTACCAGATCCAGCCCCTCAGGGGATGTGGGCAGAGGAACTTCTATATTCTGGATCTTGATCAGGGTCAGGCGAGAGCCAGCTGCTGAGTGGCTAACCCCTGCAAAAAATGAGGTGTTTCTGTGCATTTTCAGAAGTCAAACTGTCAGAGATCCCAAGGAAAGTTCAGGCCATGCACTACCACACTTAAGGAAATAAGCTTCTTCAGGGCTTAGCAGTACTGCAGCAGAGATTTTCAGGAACTCATCTTGGTGTTTAGATACCTTCTGTACAAGTGTCTGATGTTGTTTCTAGTCTGGCACAAGGCTCCCAATGAAATCAGAACCCTGAACCTACACCTGCTGCAGAACTGGAGGTGTTCCCTGCTGCAAAGTTTTTACAAATCACTTCAGATGTGGTCAGTTAAAGACCTGGTATTTGGATGATGCAATTTCTAGGTATTGTTAGAGAAGGTGAAATCACAAATACACAGTTAAAGAATTAATAATAACCTTACCTGAAAAACGCTTCTTTTTCATCCTGCTGTCCAAGTGAACTTCCAAACAGGCTACTTCACGACACTAGAGCAGACATGATGGGGACAGAAAATTAGGTTACTCATCCAGCCATCTCCTCGTGAGTGGTGGCAAATGTTGGAAGGGTCATTGTAGGAAGGGTCACTGCTTGACTGTGAGGGCCAAGAGTATTGGAGAATTTTGCCAGAGCCAGTGAAAGCGAGAACTTCATTGTCATGTAGGAAGATGGTGCTATGCTAAACATATGACAGAGTTACTGTGTCAGTTGATAGAGGACGACCTGTGGACGTGATCTACCTGGACTTCTACAAGGTCTTTGACACGGTCCTCCACAACATCCCGATTGATAAATTGGAGAGATATGGATTTGATGGGTGGACTGTTCAGTGGATAAGGAACTGGCTGGATGACTGCATCCAGAGGGTGGTGCTCAATGGCCTGAAGTGCAGCTGGAGAGCAGTCACAAGTGGTGTCCCTCAAGGGTCCGTGCTGTGACTGATACTGTTTAACATTTTTATCAATGATATAGACAGGGGGATTGAATGTACCATTAACAAGTTTGCAGATGACACCAAGCTGTGTGGTGTTGTTGATACACCGGAGGGAAGGGATGTCATCCAGAGGGACCTGGATTAGATGGAGAGGTGGGCCCAGATGAACCTCATGAGGTTCAACAAGAGCAAGTGCAGGGTTTTACACCTGGGCCGGAACAATCCTCACTATCAGTACAGACTGGGGGACGAGGTACTGTAGAGCAGCACTGAAGAAAGGGACTTGGGAGTACTGATGGACAAGAGGCTGGACATGAGCAGGCAGTATGCACTTGCAGCCCAGAAGGCCAATCGCATCCTGGGCTGCATCAAAATATGTGTTGCCAGCAGATCCAGAGAGGTGATTCTGCCACTTTACTCTGCTCTGGTGAGACCCCACCTGGAGTACTGTGTGCAGGGCTGGAGCCCTCAATATAGGAAGGATATGGACCTGATGGTGCCGGTCCAGAGGAGGGCCACGAAGATGATCAAAGGGCTGGAACACCCCTGCTATGAAGACAGGCTGAGGGAACTGGGGCTGTTCAGCCTGGAGAAGAGGAGGCTCCAGGGAAACCTAATCGCAGCCTTTCAGTACCTAAAGGGGGCCTATAGGAAGGCAGGGGAGGGTCTGTTCGCAAAGGCCTGCTGCGATAGGACAAGGGGCAATGGACTTAAGTTGGAGAAGAGTAGATTTAAGCTGAATATTAGAAAAAATTTCTGTACGTGTGGTGGAACACTGGAACAGGCTGCCCAGGGAGGTGGTTGAGGCCCCTTCCCTGGAGATATTCAAGGCGAGGCTCGACAAGGCCCTGGGCAGCTTGGTATAGTTGGGGGTGTCCCTGCGACTGGATGACCTTTGGAGGTCCCATCTGGCCTGGATGATTCTATCATTCTATGATTCTATGATATTGTAATTTTCAATGGATGCAGAAAAAACAAGGGGAAATGTGGTCAGTCTGAAGGCTCCTCTAAGATCATGCTGACCTCCTCAGGGATAAAACTAAGAGAAGAAGTATCATTAGAGAATGAAGGCTTACAATGTTTCCCTCACTGCCAGCATAATCAGCTACGGTGAGGAATGATGTAGAAAAGAAGGCAAGAGAACAAAACTAATAGTACTTTACCACTATTGCCCCATTTGTGATGATGGCTTCAGGAGGACCCCGGCTAGAAAACAAGTACAAATAATAAGTATTTCATAAACAATCTATTCTGAACTGAACAGGACATATTTTTCTCTTTCTATTTTTTTTTTCCCAGTGGTATGCTCACTTTTCACTAGATGCCACATAACTACCTAGCAGAAATTCTTTGATTGTAAGAAAGCACCCGGAAAGTGCTTGTAGCAACCTCAGTAGGACAGGTATGTCACATATTGGGCTGCAGCCAGGTATAAATTTTAAGGTAAAGTCACAGAATTAAAAATTCTGAACTCCTCTTCCACATCATGGCATTTTCTTTTCTTACAATGATTTGTTAATGCACATGTTAAATTTGGAAAAAGGGTGAATCTGGCCATTAAGGTGATACTGGGTTCCCTGCAATGATGCACCACTCTGAGCTGCTGCTCCCTTAAAATGGGGTTTTACTCACGTGCTCTCCAGTACAAACTCAACTTCCAGCTCCTCCCTCTTCTGAAAATGAAAGGAAAAAAAGAGAAGCAGTTTCAATTAATATGTGCAGAGGTTTGCAAAGTGACCTTCATTCTTGCAAGCAGTTTCCTCATTAAGTAACAATAAGTAACAATACTCTATTTTGTTGTCACTATTGTGAGTATTAGAGGACAGAAGCAGCTTTTTCTCCCCCAAGGAAAAAAAGATCTCAATTGTACTGGCAGAACAAAGGGTGTTTGGTGCTTTCAAATTTCCTTAGTAAACCTTTATTTTTAACCCTGTCTTCCCTGCCAGCTGCTATGTACTGCACACCATATGCTAAGACTTACTGTTCAGTGAAACACTGGGGAAATGTCCTGTTTGGTTTTATGTATTGTTTTTATTTATTGTTTTTATTTTTATAATCTTTGTGAGGATTAGATAAACTCTGTAATTTTCTGTCAGATAATTAGAAGTGCAAAGCTTCCAAAATTACATCTTCTCTGAGGCTTGGAAATTTGGCTGTGATTTGTGCCAGGGGAAACCAAGAGGAGTTTAAGAAGGCTGTCTATTTCATCACTGGTGCATAGTTTGCAAGATTTTAATAAACTTTTTTACATTTTCTGGTTCTGGTGGTAGAAAAGAGATGAGACAGCACCTTTTAATCAGAAGGGAGAAAAAGGATGTCATGATGTACTAAATGTCTGACTGAGCTCTTACCTGTGGATTTAGTGGGAATGCCGTGAACACTCTTTCCCCAACGGGGATTTTAGCTACATCAAAAAGCACAATTGCATGATCATCATCATGAAAGACGTCATTATCAGAAACAGTAATTTCCAGAATATTCTGGGAAAAGAAATGTAAAAACCCATACAATTAGTTAACTTGTACTCACGAAGTATGACCTTCTGCAGCACTTCCAGGTTCAGTGCCTGCTTTATGGAGAGGAAATAGGAAAATATTGATGACAAAGTGTCCCAAGGAAGAGTAAGAAATTGAGTGTCATCTCCTTTATAAGAAATAGCTTCTGGTCTCGTCAGTTAAGGCCAAACTGAGATTTTGCTTGGGTGACCTTTTATGCTTTTAAGTAGCGCTCACCCAAAATGTGATCTTTTAGGAAGGAATATGGATAACCATAAGTCCTAGATTGCCTCTTGTCAACAGGGGCGATAGAAGTTACTTCTTAGCCATAACCACCTTCCTGTGTCCTTGGCCTTTCCACATTCAGTTCATTGGTATTTGACTATACTGTAATTATCATCAGAAAAATGAGTAAAGACCTTAATTATCTTAGAATTTAGCAGCTTCATAGCATTGATATTCCGTTATTTCATGCCCTCTTAGGGAAAGACAAGTTTTTTGTTATAGTGTTGCTTTATATTTTCATTTCACAGTTTCTCTGTGTTGTCACTGTCATTGGTCCCATCAGATTCCTCCAAGGAGGTCAGCATCACATTACTGATGTTTAAATAATAATTATCTGTTAGGAAAGAAGTATATTCCAGTAAACACCAAAATTGTTTTGCTCCAGCTTGCTAAGAGAATTTTAAGTAAACTCAGAAAGGCATTAGAAGACATGACATCCTGGTTTGGGCTAAACTGAAAAATGCTGCATAGAAATGAGAAGGAGAAGAGAGATTTTGTACCTTGACTTGTCTCTGTATCCGGAAGTAGAAAGTTTCATTCCACACAGGATTTCTGCAGTTTTTGACGGTTTTCGTATGGAATTTTTCATCTGAAGCAGTTGGCAACCAGAGGCTCACATACCAATCAGATTGGCTTACTGCAGAAACATAGGCATAAAATATCTGGCAGTGGAAGCACAACAGAAAATGTGGAGGCATTGAAATGCTCTGTAACTTGACCATGGATGAGAAATGGCCAGTTCTTTCTGATATACGTCAGCCAAACCAGGAAGATAGCAATCACATAGCTGGGTAAAATAAATGTATTGTTCATCGCAACACTATTTTTAATAAGCAGTGTATTCAAATAACTATACACAATCCTACACATCTAAAAAAATAATTTAAACAGTCCTAGCCAGTGAAGAAAACAATATGAACAATGAAGAGTCTTATATTGCGCCTTGCCATCATTGTTTTAGCTCTCTGCAAGTTTGGCAGGAGGAGAAAGTGTCACCAATGCAGCAGAGAATGAGCCTCAGACTCCGAGAGTGATTGCATGTAAATTGTCTATGTGGCAATTTAGCTTGTGAGAAATCTTAAAAGAATCAGGTTTGAGTCTGATTCAGGCACTAAATGTCTGGCATACCTGGTTACTAACGCTTCACGATGGAAAATTAATTATTCCAGCTACCTAGAGCATTGTCTCCTTAGGTGGGGTAGGAAGGGAGAGTCCTACAGCAGTACAATAGCTTCTTCATGAGGCCAATAGGTAGCTGGAGCCTTTTAATGGTGTTTGCTGATGCCTGAAAGACCTAGAAGCTTTTTCCTATTCCACATCTCTTTGCAGGAAATTGAAGTAGCAGAAAGGATTTGGATCTTGTGGATGAAAGTAGTGAGCCTGCACATACTAGAAGGGATCATGTCCCATAGATTGTGATGCAAGCAAGCACCAGAAGGATTCTCAGACTGGAATTTTTCCAGTGGCAAATGAAAGGGTTGATCCATCCTGTTGTGTAAACACAGGCTTTGGTGAGAAAAAAGGATAAAGGGAGAAGTCTGGTCCCATGGCAATTGATAGATGAAACTACCTCATGAGCAGAGAGATGAACATTTATTTTCTGTAGGCATGACACAGGTCTTGAATCAGTTCCTGAAGGTTAAAAGAGAGGTCATCCTGGTGTCTTTGCTCAGGATATTGTATAGACTGCTTTGAGATATTTTTCCTAAATATAAGGTGTTGCCTGAAATCCAGAAACCTTGTGACTTGGACATTCCCTAGGGATGATGCCTGTCAGGCAGGGAGATTCCCATGTAACTCTTCATGTTCAATCTGAAGGAATTACTTGACACTGCTGTGAGTTTTCCCTCATGAAGGATGTAGGTTGCCTTTCTGTCTTTAAAATTATTTCCACAGGAACCATTTCAGCATCTCAAATTTTTACATAATCAAAGTGATAGGTTAATATGTTGACTTTGGCAATTACCAGTGTTAAGATGCAATTTGCAATGTGCAGAAAGGCTGTGATTACTGATCTGTCTGATAACTGAAACATCTCCCCTCCCTGTGCTGCCTGATGGCCTGCTGAGCTATGACACTTCTCCTGATAAATATTGTTGATTTAGATCTACAGAGTTTCTCAAGAGCACATACAAAACCTGTAAAAACTCTAAGAATCAAACATGGCTTCGGGCTATCTAGACCATCCCACCTCTCATTAGTGCACTTCTCACCATTGATCTTGAGTGTTGCAAAAACATCCCCAAAATCATTGAGGTGGCTGAAACAGAATGTACTTCAGAAATGTTAAACTGATCTGAGACACAATTTATCTCCTCTTTGGTTACTGACCATTGTAGGAAGGACACATTTCTGTGTTTTTGCTGTAGTTGTAAATGCCATTTCTTTTCTTTTCCTTTCTTCTTCTTAATGAAAATGAAGATGCTCTATCCTTTTTTGAATTTCAACTTTAAATTACACAGTGTATAAAATTAGACTCATGATAGAATTGAGAAAGCTGGCAGGGCTCTGGCCCAAACAGGATTGAACAGCCGCAGCACTTACAAATGTCTTTTGTTACTGTTTTATCTGGAACTTATTAATTTGCTGGAGCGTTTTCTTTGTCAAAACACTTTCATAAGGCTATTTTCTAAAATTATTTTTCTATATGTGTGTTGCTTTCACAAATATTTACTTAAAACAACCAATAGGCAATTCTTTGTTAAACTGATGAAGTACAAACTAGATAAATAGACACTGGGATGGATTAAAAACTGCCTAAATTGCCAGGCTCGAAGGATTTTGATCAGCAGCAGAAAATCCAGGGGGAGGCCAATCACTAGTGATGTACCCCAGGGGCAGATACCGGGGTCAGTGCTGTTTAACATCTTTATTAACAATGTGGGTGATAGGACAGAGAGCACCCTGGAGATGGCAGAAAACTGTGAAGTGTGGTTGACACACCACATGGCTACACTGCCATTCAGAGGGACCTGAACAGACTGGAGAACTGGACCAACATGAGCTTCAAGAAATTCAGCAAGGGAAACACAAAGTCCTGCACAAGAAGAGGAGTAAACAGAAACACCAGGACAGGCTGGGGGCTGACAGTTCTGCAGTGAAGGACCGTTTTAGGGGACACCAGACAAACACAAGTCAGCAACGTGTCCTTGTGGCAAACAAGGCCAACAGCTTCCTGGACCACATTAGAAGTGTTTCCAGTATGTGGAGGGGGATCTTTCCTCTCAACTCAGAACTGTCAAGGACACATTTCTCAATTGCCTAGTACTAAAGAGGTAAAGACATACTGGAGTGACTCTAGCAAAAAAAGGTGGAGGGACTGGAGCATCTTCCATGTGGGAGAAACTCAGAGAGCTGGGACTCTTCAGCCTAGAGCAGAAAAGGTTAAGGAGGATCTTACTAATATATGTAAGTACCTGATTTGGGTGGAGGGAGGAGGAAAAAAAGAAGCCAGAGTCAGACTTTTCTCAGTGGTGCCAAGCAAGAGGCAAGAGGTATTGGACACAAACCAAAATGCAGAAAATCCCACCTGGAGTACTGTGTCCAGCTCTGGAGTCCTCAACAGAGAAAGGACATAGAACTGTTGGAATGAGTCCAGTGGAGGACCACGAAGATGATCAGAGGGATGGAGCACCTCTCCTATGAGGACGAGCTGAGAGAGCTGCGGCTGTTCAGCCTTGAGAAGAGAAGGCCCCGGGGAGACCTTCTAGCAGCCTCCTAGTATCTGAAGGGAGCCTACAGGAGAGCAGGAGAGGGACTCTGTCAGGAAGTGGAGTGATAGGACAAGGGGTAATGATTTTAAACTGGAAGAGGGGAGATTTAGATTGGATATTATGAAGAAATTATTTTCTGTGAGGGTGGTAAGGCACTGGACCAGGCTGCCCAGAGAAGTTGTGGATGCCCCATCCCTAGAAGTATTTAAGGCCAGGCTGGATGGGGCTTTGAGCAACCTGGTCTAGTGGTAGTTGTCCCTGCCCATGGCTGGGGAGTTGGAACTTGATGAACTTCAACGTTCCTTCCAACAGTTCTATGTCTCAAAAGTGCAGAGTAGAGGGGCAGAATCACCTCCTGTGACCTGCTGGTCACGCTTTTTTTTGATGCAGCCCAGGATACAGTTGGCTTTCTGGGCTGCCAGCGTGCACTGCCGGCTCATGTTGAGCTTCTCATCCATGAGCACTCCCAAGTCCTTCTCCTCAGGGCTGCTCTCCAGCCATTCTCTGCCCAACCTTTATGTGTGCCTGGGATTGCCACGTCCCAGGTGCAGGACCTTGCACTTGTCTTGGTTGAACTTCATGCCATTTGCATTACCCCACCTCTCAAGCCTGTCCAGGTCCCTCTGGATGGCATCCCTTCCCTCCAGCATGTCAACTGCGCCACCAAGCATGGTGTCATCAGCAAACTTGCTGAGGATTCATTCTATCCCACTGTCCATGTCTCTGACAAAGATGTTAAATAGCACAGGTCCCAGTACTGACCCTTGTGGGACACCACTTGTTACTGTCCACCACTTGGACATTGAGCCGTTGACCACAACCCTTTGAGTGCGGCCATCCAGCCAGTTCCTTATCCACCAAGTGGTTCATCTATCAAACCCATGACTTTCCACAGAAGTGACTGTTCCCTTGAAGCCAGGCTGAGCAGTGAGGCAAACAGTGGGACAAATAAAAAAATGACAGGATAGTTGGGTGTCTGCTGAATACTATGAAGACTATGGTACCTTCATTATATGGGAGCACTTGAAATGACCAACCAGTTTTTTTTGCTCCATCTTATCGCTGAAAACTTACATAAGAGCTACTGAAAAACTTCCAGTTTGCTCATTGCTGCCTGGGAGCTAATACAAAAAAAAAGTTTGTATTCTTTTTCATGCTCTAGATTTAATGCAATTGCTGAGCGTCATTATCGGTTTCATGTCATGTCAGGCCCTTACCTTCAGTGCATGTATAGCAACTTCATTTCCTCATGACATAATGTCCCCTCACGTGGATGCTGAGACATCTGAACTCACAGTCTCTTTAGAATTTGGTACTAAACAACCCTGACACCCTTTCCCAGTTTTTAACTTCTTCTGATTCAATTGTATTTGTGTGTTGGTGGGACTATTTTTCTTCTCTGTCTTCAAGCTAAAGATGGGCTAAATATGCGAGACTGAACCAAGAAGTTCAGAACTGCAGCCAACTGTTTGCTGCTCTGTAAGAGTACAGTCCTGTGACATGTTCCTGAAATGAGCCATCACATGCCAAAAATCATTCATCTTCATCACAAGAGGAAAATTACAGCTCTGAAAACTGAAACTAATAAGAAAAACCAGTCTTGTAAGAACAAACTATAAAATCCCATCTGTCCTGTTACTGCATTTCATAATGCCAAAAAGAAGAAATAATTTTCTCCTAGTGAATTCCTCTCCACCTGCACAGACAGGTTCCCCCTGAATCCATGTTTACTACAGCTCACCTGAAAGGAGGAGGAGATCCACTCCCATTTCTCAATCATTGAACATGGTCTCCAGGAATATTTTCCCTCACCAGCATCATGCAAACAACAATAACAAGGTATCTCCAACTGCTGTCTAGTTCAGAGTTGATTTGAGCTGAACTCTGTCCTCTAAAGTATCTGGATGCAACGTGCGTCTGTAAGCATAATAATCTTCTCTGTAGCTTCCTTGTGGAAATAACCAAGGCTCATAGATCTACCGTGCATAATCAGTGATGTCCTTTACTGGGAGTGGAGAGAGTCCCATGTGAATGAGCCCTCCACTTCATCCAGCCATTTAAGTCAAGTTGCAAAGTGGGATTTGCTCCTGGAGCACAGACTCAGTGCGTGCAATATCTGCTGCAGCCACAGAACAAAGCTTTCACGCACTGGGCTGCCTCTACCTTCTGTGCCAACAACACAGCTTGGGGCAGGACCACGTGTATTGCCTGCACTAGATATATACTCCCTAATTTTCTTGCATTTATTTTCCCTAGCAAAAATAACCCCTCATATCTTTGGAGAACCAGTCTGATTTGCAAAGACTCCAAGTGTATCACCCCAGAAGTGACTCACTTATTCTGAATGGATAAAAGGAGCTTCCACAAAATAATTTCATAAGCTGGAAGAGGAGAAAGGCTCTGAGTTCTCCTTTTGTAAATAGTCAAGGTCTCTCTTCATCCAAGGATGAAAACCAAAAGGAAGATCTATAAACAAAAGGAAGGGTAAAGGGAGCAGGGCGATTGCTCTGATCTCTCAGCTAAGACCAGCAGGTTTCCTTCCATAGTTGAGACAGCTTCCGCATGCCCTTGTTTTCTACAGTCAGAAAATATACCCAATAAGCACAGTTACATTTCAGCCACATCCCCAAGATTTCACCTTGTCCTGCCTCAGATAGATGCATCGCAGCGATCCCTTGCCCACAGCCTCTTGAACAGGAGCCAGCAGCCAGCAGAGAAGTTTATCTCTCTGGGAAGAAATCACCTGTCAGCCTGCAACTCACCCCAAGTAATTTCTGATGGGGGTCACAGCTCAAATTCACCTCTGTAGTCCAGGCAGAGCCTTGCAAACACTCAGCACCAGTGAGGCTGAGTGTGGCAAGCCAGACCTGACGTCCCCTCTCTTCACCCCTGTTCTGTTAATGAGCCCAAAGACGCTCTCCAGCAGCAAAGCTCAGCTCTTGGTATGTAGTATCAACCGGTACCCACAAAGACTATCATAGTTTCAGAGAGTAGCCTACCACAGAGACATCTTTACTCAAGTCTTCAGGGTTCTGTGAGATCCAGTGGAGTCCAAGAAATTTTCACTCTTTCACATTGCATTAAATTGTAGTGGGGAGGGCCACATCACTGCAGGTCTGTGTCATTAGCATTGCCCGAGGACCTGGGAGAGGTTTGCTTTCATTCATGGCATCTCAGGAAAATTCTCCTTGTGCCAGATGAGGTAGATCCCCTCATTGATCATCTGTTTGTCCATGGGAGTATGGTAAGCGGGTCAGCTCCAGCTGTGGGCTTTAGGGCCTGCTGTAAACCAGCAAGTAAACACTAATGATGGTAAAGGTGAGCCAGGCTGGGAGCTTGGTGCAGCTCTGTGTGGCCACCAAAGAACTCATTTGTTTAAGGTGAGCAGCTGGAAGATGTTGGAGAGCCTGTATCACCATGGTTCTCCTCTCCCATCACCTGACTCCTTTCTCATCCTTTTGGGAAACAGAATCACTGGAAGAGGTCGTAGAAGTGAGGAAAGTGGTTAACACACCGTTTTCCGCACCACCTCATCCTGGCCAGATATTCCTTCTACATGTGGGGAATTCTCTAGGATAAGTGATGCCGTTAATAGAGTCAGCAAACATGAGATTTTGTGAAAGCCTCTGGCACTAACCTCCAGCTAAAGAGGAGCAAGTGAACACACCATTGCCCAAAAAAGTCATTATTTTACCCAAGGCTGTCTGCAGTCTTGGACTGAGAAAGGAGATACCTCTACAAAGCAGATACCAGACTGTGTCCCTTAGTCTTCACTGAAACTGCTTCCTTTTCAGCATGTCCACCACCTCCCCAGCCTAACTGAATACAAACAGTGGAGTCTGGTGATGACACTCAGCACCTGTGGGGCAGCAGGGTGAGTGTAAGTGATCTTATCTGGGCACCCACAGTGGGATTAGGGAGTGCCAGAAGTGTGTGTCTGAGCCTGATCCATGATTACAAATTGGCATAAAGGTCAGTTAGGAAAACAGTGAAAACTAATAAGCTCAGGTCTGTCAAGAGCATTTGCCTGATAAAATAGAATAGAAACCAGTTGGATGAAGTATGAAGCAAACATCAGAGTTGAATGTTACTTAAGTATAGAGGAGCCCGTAAAAGTAGTGGAGCAACTGTAGGTGTATGAAAAGGGCTAATTGATCTGTTGAGGAGGAGCGGAGTGCNCATTTGTTTTTTTTTTTTTTTTTTTTTTACTTTGTATGAAAACAGATGCAATTGCTTCAATCTCCACCAGCATGTGTTGTCTACAGACAAAGGTGTAACATCAGATTTTAGGATAAGATGGGTCCCCATCTCAGGCTTGTGAAACAAACATCCCTCAGATCTTGAGGTGCCTGTTTAAAAAACACTCAGAACCAAATTGGATACACATGACAGTGAGGAATGTTAGTGGAAGTATATGGAAAGTGGCATTCTCTGAAGCCAGGATTTGGCAAGTAAATTAAGGAAAAATATAATAACTCTAATGGCCAAAGGACGTGGTGTGACTCTACTTGATATGAATGGAGAGAAAAAATCAGAGAAATTGAGTATATTTTAGCAGAGTGAAGGTAAACAGAAACTTGAGCGAGCAGATAACTGTATGCTTAGAAAGATGAGAAGTGTGGGCAAAAAAAAGTAAGTCATAGAAGCTCCTGCACTTAGCTGGAAAGGGGACTCGTTCCTGGATTTGATACATGGAAGATGAAAACCTAGGGAAATCTGAAATACAACCAAAATTCTCAGTCTGCCACTGGTATCTCAGGGTCAGATAGCACCTGTATCTGTTGCTTATAATCTGTTTTTTAGGGAAAAAGGTCATATTGCCGAGACATGACTTGGTAAACCATTTTCTAATTCTCATCAGCATTTGTTAGCAAGTGTAGCTATTTTAGTTTTCTGATACTTCATATACTTTCAAATGTCAAAAACAAAACATTAAGCTAAAAGGACATCAGCATCAGTGCAAAATCAAGCACTTAAAAATTACAAGGTATCTTTTAGAATTGTACTGAAGTATTTAAAATCTCATGGTACCACACTACTTTTCCTCGGAGACTCCAGCTTCTTTGAGAGCACAGGCAGGTTGCTGTTCAGTCAACAAGAGCTGTTTAATATTTGTTTATCTTTCTTATTCAACAGAATGCTGGTTTACAGTGCTCCACTATGGTATGACATCCTTAAGAAACAGGCCCAAAATCAGTACCTGGGGCATTACTGACTGGGGAAGAGAGAAAGACATTAATTTCTTCACCCGCTGAACCCCAAATCTTGTTTATCTAAAGATACTTCTCACTGCTTCTAGGACTTACCTCACATCTTGAATTAGGATCTCTCTATACATAACAAGACACAAGCCCTTTCAAAATGGGCACATCATCTAAATAGACAAGAGATTAAGTGTGTGGAAGAAGATATTCTGTTATCCATGTTTTATAGATAGGATGAGAGAGAGAGGCACAGAATGTTTGGTTGACTTGCCTGAACTGATACAACCAGTCTGTTGTCAGAGATAAAAAGTGAGCCCACACATCTCAAGAGACATATATTTTGGTGATAATGGAAGTTTTCTAAATATCTGCATTTCATTATACAATATTTCTTATGAAATCCCACTATCCTCAGGACAGAGGACAAGGATACAACAATTATACTATGCAGCATCATTTTACTTTGTGCAATCCCCTTGCATAAGCTTATGATTCATGGTCCTTATCTTGTCATTCAATTTCTATTCTAGATCAAAGGTGATACTGAAAGAAATTAAATCAGAGCTACAAAGGAATGAAGCTGAGGTCTTGCACGTACACACAATGTTTCATAGCTGTGAAAATGACTAGAAGTTGATTTTGACCTTCTTTGCTATGCTATGATGTTTCTTCTATTCCCTACGACTCAGTATTGCAGAACAAGTGAATGTAACACTTATCTCCATTTGGTTGGAAAACTGACAATGGTGATACCCATGTTCTTGAAACACCAAAGTGAGTGGAATAAAAAGAGGTGGTGAGAAATTTTATTTGTAGAATATTGTTCCATCAGAAGATGAAGATACAAACAAATGGTAGTGTTTAGGGTGAAGCTGTTGCTGTCTCTGAATTTTCCAGTGGAAGTCAAGTAGTACTCACTTGGAGAAAACAAGGAACTGTCCTGCCATGTTCTTAACCTCCCTCAAAGTATGTTTGATGACTTGCTGCTCATGGAAAGATGGACCTTTAGAGCTGCTTTTCCACTAGAGAGGAGCCTAGTCCAAAGTGGTCTTCTAAAACAAAACCTGTTAGGATTTCCAGGCCAAATTAATCTGGAGCAAAGCTGCTGGGTTCTTGGTAGTACGGGGCACCTCATATTATGTCTTTGGAAAAGCTGTGCCTGTCATAGATATAGTCTGAGTTTCTAGCTTCAGAGACTATATTGAGACAAACTGAGAGTCCTTGGCAAACAACGTACAGCTGTTTCCTCTGACAACTGTGGTAACTGCACCAAAACCATCACATTTTGCAGTACTGTAGCTAAAGAACTGTCTCCTGGTCTGCAAACAGCAATTTAAATGACTTTGCACTTTGATGGATCCTTTGATTGCACTAAAAATATTGAAAAGTGGGAAGATATAGGGGTGAGGTAACATGCTATGTTAAATGTTGGGCAGTGGAGAGGTTGTGGTGCTAGTGAACTTCTGAACAAACTCAAAACAGGAAAAAGCACAGCAAAAGAAGGAAGAACAGTATGGTAAAGGGATGTGCAAAACTGTAGTTATTATGGCTGGGCCAAGTTTGTGAGGCACACATAGGACCAGCAGGAGAAAATTCTTCAGAAAAAAACCTCCATGGAGCTGCAGTGTCAGGTAAGAGTTGGCCAAATACCACATTTTCAGAACACTTTGCATGTAAGCTGTAACATACCATGTACTACAGTCTCCAAAGATTTCTGTTATACAACTTTTGGTGGGGGACAAGAGTCAGAAACATCTATAACAAAGTGGCTGCTTGGGACACATCCACTATATACCTCCCTGAACTTCTGAGATGTGGCAGGGCTCTTTAGAGCAAAGAATTAAGAGCAACTCATGTGTAAAGATTTCAACACTGTATTCTATGTATTTGTTATAGACATGGGATATAAACACCCAGCTATTAAAATTTGTGTTAGGATATTTTCACACTCCTGAAACATCCAATTTGTCTGTGCTTTGATGGATGATGAAAGTCTTGAAGGTTTAGCCAATACCCTACCTGGCATTGACCTGTTGATGATTATTTAAAAAAAACAACAAACAACCCAAACAGCTGAAACCCTCTGAAATTGTAAATAAATATTCTGTGGCAGAACTTGTCTTTGATTCTGATTTCTTAGTGTTTTGCATTTTTGCCATGGCTAGCACAAGCAGGGGCTGATCCAGTAAGTTTTGAACTGTATAATGTCAGTAAGAAAATCTGGTACTTACAAAAATCTGCCTGATGAGCATTTCTCAACTTTATGATTCTTACAGTGAGCAGGGAGTAAGGTGACATTTCTTCCTGCTGAAAAAAATAACAAAGGAGACGTGCTTTAAAGCTTGGGATATGTGTATTCATTGTGATGACAACCAAACACTGAAAGGAACCAAAGTTCTCCTGAAGCCATCTCTTCCAGTTGGCATCACAGAAAAAATACAATAGGCACAAAAATGCATTTTCTCTATAAACTTCATCACCCCTAAAGTCTGCAGCCACCTTAGCATACAACAGAAAGTGTATGGATAATACAGGATAAGTAGGAAAGTAGAGACAGGAGCTACATTAGCTGAGAAAGTTCAGTTAGCCAACTAGATTGCATTGTACATGTGGTCATCAGCATCCAATACGACAACACAAAATTCATTAAATCACAAATTAGAAATGCTCCAATTTTTGTTGAAAAAAAAAAGTGGGATAGCTTTAGGTAGCTTTGTGTGGGTTTTGCGTTTGTTTTTGCTGTTGTTGTTGTGTTTGTTTTTGGTTTTTTTTTTTTGAAGGCTCATTTTCTTGATGAAGAGGTGTCTAAGGATTAGTAATAACACCTTAAGGGATGTTCCAAGCCAGCAAGGCGATACACAGCTTTGGTCAAACCTGCTAGCTTGCTTTGTGGGAACAGCTGTTTTCCCTACCAAATGTGGTTATCTGATCAATAGACATGGAGTAATATAACAGAGTACATGGTTTTGACTACAATCCATCTGAAAGCAGGCTATCACCAGTTCCTTGTTGAAGATGCCAGGCCTCACCAATTGCGTCTGTAAAGTTGTGCCAATTACATGTGCTTTAGGGATTTTACATCTTCAGAGAATATGTCCAGCAGCAGCAGCTAGAGCAACTAGAATGTCAGCAGAAAGATGTGAAAAATGTGCAGAATTTATTGAGTCTGCAGCAGAGATGCTGTCTGGATTCCCTGGCTGTGGGAACAGTTGTGAAAATTTGTTAAAATAGCTGAAGTTAATAAAAAGGAGAGAGTTGCTCTGCAGCTGTACACAACAGATTGAATGAAAAGGGTAAATCAGCAATGGGCATGTTGACCTGTATCATAGTTTAGGAACAGAGGCTGAAGAAAAGGAGGAATTTCAGAAATTTCAAAATGTATTGACTAATAAGTTCCTGAGCTGACAGACGACTGTAATAGGAACATGGCTTGTTGCATAGTTGGGGTAATACAATAAGAAATGCAATAAATGCCATAAGATGAGGGTCTTTGCAGGTAAGAAAAATACTCTTTCAAAGTCTGTCACATCCTGAGAGCCCACTGTATACAGAGATGTTATCAGCAGATTCTGAATTGGCTATCTCCAATAAGAAGGGAAGATATAAAAAGTGTCATATATATATTAAAAGCTGACCTTGAGAGTGTCAGGTTAGGGAATAATAATGGTTATTTTAAAGACTTCTGAATAAAGCATCAATTAATAAAGCATTTTAACATTAAAAGGAGGTAGATTTGGGAATAGGGAAGAGTTAGTTTGCAGTTCTAATAGCAAGGACCTGTGGAAGTTATAAAATTACCAAGCTGATTATGATGACACTTGTAAAGTTGCAGAAAGATATTCAGCCAAAATACTGAAGGCACAGTATGCATCGGGGTAAAGCAATAGGTGGCTACTTACATGACACAGAGGCCTGACAGCAGTCACCAATATTCAGGAAGAGCTCAAAGAGGAGTTGACTTAATGGCAGAAGGCAAATAGGTCAGTAACTCTTAGTAAAGTCACCTCACAAAACAACAGGTAACCAAAGTAAGAAGCTGCCGTGAGAGCTAATGATCAAAATTTTCAAAGATTATCTGAACTGAAAATGGAGTAGTGCAGGTGGAAGATGACGAAATAATTAGATCGTATCTATTTTCTGAGAAACCTCAATTAAAATAACAGGAAGAAACTCTTGAGTGAAATAAGAGAAAGCACATTCACAGGTGCTGCAACTGTGACAAATGTCAGGCTGCTAAAAAGGTCAAAGTATATGAAACCAGTGAGACAAGACAGTACATCAGCTGAAATGTGTAAAGCATTGGACCACAAGGAATTCATCATGACAAAATTTGGCTTAACCTCCCAAATCATCTCTGTCTCTATAAGGATGAAAGACATGAATATCATAAAAGTAATTTGCAAAAAAAATAAGAGTAATTCTCAAGCTATGAATTTATCCAATGAAATGGCAGAGATTAATTTTTGGAAAAATGCTGCATAATTAAAAAAGTTAACCAGTGCCTAAAATATCCATAAAGCTTTGCCCATGGGCTCAAGCTTCTAACTAGGAATCGTAATGTAAGAATGTTTTCAATAAGCTGTCTTGCCAAAATGCTAATATTTTCTGCTGTAATGTATAGAAGCAGCACACTCAAAACAACAAGAGACCTGTTGAGCGCTGAACACATGCATTCAGGTTACAAGAAGTAAAGGACATTGGCTTCTGTGTGGGTGCATTCCAAAGCTAAATAGGAAATTAATCACTGTTGCTTAAAGTTGTATTTAGGGCACACAATATTTGATAGGGCTGTTTGTTCTATACAGGGGAGGTAAGATCTCACCATTATCAGAATCTGGGCTGAGCCAGCTCCACACTATTGTTTCAACCATTAGTTTTAGACCACTCCTTTTTCATCAGCAAGAAATAATGCTGTCTTCTTACTTCAACCTGTTTTGTTCTTAAAGAACAAACACTCACTGGGTTTGTCCATTTGTTTCTACACCTTTCTCAAAAGTAGTACTCAAATTGGGGAAATACATAAAATCTTCCTCAGTTATATTTCAGGAGAAACAAAGGGAAGAGTTAGAGAATCGTGTTTAGTATTGGTGATCTCTTAGCTATCGTTAATGGCACCAGTCTTTCAGCCAGCATTTTGGAATGCATGTTTTTAAAGATTGCCAGAGACATGTATGAACTACCATGACTTTTTAAGTAGAACGACAGCCCCAGAAACAACTGTGGCTTCTCTGAAGACACATTGACATCAAGTACCGGTTCTCCACTCATTCCTGAGTGACACTGCAGCAGACTAGAATAGAGGTTGTGTGAAGAATGCATTACAAGAACCTCATATTTTGCATGCAAATGAAGACAACTGATAAGAGACCTAGAGTACGACAGGGCTATATTAGGCAGGAAAACAAACCAGTCTTTAAACAATAGAAGTAACCCAGTGTTTCCATAAAGAACAATAAGATACTACAGAGATTATATAGTATTAAAGATTATGCAAGGGTTCAAACACCTAACTTCATATGCAATTGTGAGAAAGAGGATGAGGATATTTGGTGGAAGATGGTTCGGTCAAAGAGCAGACTTTCATTTAAATTTGAAGAGCTTTTCAAGGGAATGATAGGGCAGTGTACTCATCAGACACAACATGCAGATTAGAAATTTGACTGAAGGAGAAGCAAGAATAACTTCCCACCTCCAGGAAGAGAGCTCTGAATAAGAGTTGTATAAGGGAAAAACCAATGAGCTGCACATGAAGACACTGTAGCAGGAAGCAGATAGTCCCACCAGAAAAGCTCATCATATTATCTCAGAAGTTTGGGTCCTGTGAGATAGCAAGATACAGGCTATGTCAGCCAGAAAACACCCAGCACACAGTCACAGGACAAAGACGACAAGGAAAAGAATGGAACAAGAGACTTAAGGGATTAACAACAGAGTAAAAAGCTAGTGAAGTATACCTGGAAGATGGGTTCAGTAAGCGGCAGAGAATATATGTAGCCAGGATACAGCTGAGCTTTCCTTAACATAAACCTCACTCCCTGGGTCTATTCAAGGGGCCAGCAGATTTTATTAGCAAAATCACTTCCAGTATTAGCCTGCCCCCAAGAACAATGATTACTTTAAATTTGAACGAATAGTGAAAATATTAGTTTTTATCTCCATATCTCAGAATTTTGACCAGTTAGAAAAAGGGTTTTGCAGCACTCAGAACCAGTCTGTACTCTGAACCCTTCTTGCTTTCTCTTGCTATAATACTTAGGTGGCCATATCACCCAAATCAATGTAGTTCAGAAAAAAACATCCTGTTCTAGAACATATTTCCATCACCTCCTTAGGGCAAAAAAGGAATAATCTTCAGTGGTCATAATCCTTCTCATAATTTAAGACACCAATGCCTTTGAAGACAAATGCTAACTATTAACAGCAAATCTCCAAGACACATGAAAAAAAGTCCTATCCTCCTTAGAGAAAGTAGTTAATGAAAAATTACTCCATATAATACTTTTCTGCTGGCCAAATGTCAGACTTGGAAAATACATCAGAAAATTCAATGAGCAAAATAACATTTTATAATTGAAACTCAGGTCCCTGGTGCCATCAATGCAAATCATGCAACTAATTCTCTCTTGCCTCTAGTCACCATTTCATTACAATAATACTGTGAACAATACTACTAAACTAAAAAGCAAGTGTGTTGTTGCTGGTGATTATACTTTGTGTTACATTAAAAAAGCATAGGTCAGGGAGTTCAGATAGTAACCAACTATCCATGAATGACTAATTATCATAAATAGCTATTTTCAGCACAAGATTTGCATTCCTTATTAAGCCGGGAGCAATTATACCTAGAATATATTCTATACCTAGAATAAAGAATTACCAGAATATGAGAATCCACAGTACACAGGTAGACAAATCCTCTTGCAGCCCCCTCTAACAAAGATAAATGTGTGTACTCTGGATCTCTGAATTTATCCCTGCATTGACAGAGTGATGTTCAGACTGACCAGCCTTCCTTAAAGGCCCATTGCTACCCTTGCAAAATGTAATCTTGCTCGATACACTTCAATCACAGGTACTTTTTTCAATAGGGAAGGATGACAGGACCCTCAGAAATGTCATCACATATTCAAGTTTTGCAGTACATTATTAAGGAATGTGCATTATTTTATGTGTATCCCTTACATAAATAAAAAACTGATCGAAATTCTCCTAGTTCTTCTCTGGTTTCTGATTTAATGTCCAGCAGAATACTTTTATGACCTTTCCCAACCTTATGTTAATATTTTTAATCTTGAGATGAGATTATACTTCCTAGTTTCTTGCTCTTTGCATTATTGTATATAAGTTTTCAGTGCATTCACAGACAAAGAGCCAACAACATTTTTTTAAAGCTGATAATTTCCCAGGAAGAATACAATTTTTTTTTTTCATTTTTGGAAATAAATTATTTTGTTTAAGACCATGCAGTAACTCATAATATTCAGTGATAAATTTTCAAAATTTACTGTAATTACAGGCTACGTTACTCAGAACTATTTATGATCTTCCTTTAGTAAGTTTCATCTTTCTTTATTCATGTGTAAGGTGCTAGAAGGCAAACCGTCTACTTGGGACTCCTCAAAACAGCTAAAGAGATGCTCTATCGATGATCCTGGCCATTTGAAAACATGAAGGAGGTATCACAAAGTTGTTACATTTTCCTGAAATTTTAGCAGTGGGGCACATTTGGCTTTGCACTGAAAGTAGGCAACAGAGCTAAATTCCATGCAGAGCCACTGTGCATGTTTTTCTAAACCCAATGCAGTAATGATTCAGCTACATGAAGTCCTCTCAAACTGAAGTAAGTACTTGGGGAAACATTTGAACACTAGCATTAAGGAACGCTTTGCACCTGTTTACTCATTCTGAGACTCAAGATCTACTAGAAGCATGTTATCCTTTATAACACCTCTCTACTACTGATGAGCCTCCTGTTGCAGATGGCAAGCTATGGCTTGTGAAAATTGAGGGAATTGCTGAAAACTGTCCAGGAAGTCCAATGCCGGTAAGAGGCAGAAATTGTGCAGCTTGCACAAGGCTGTGCCTTTAATGCCAGTTTTGTGCCAAGCTTTATTACAGAGGAGAGAAGACATTCAAATGCCAGGAGGCAAATACAGAGTGTCTGAGAATGTCTTAGTTGTTAAACACTTGTGGATAGCAAACAGAACTTTTGAAGGTTCATTTGATAAGGGGAAATTATGACAGGAACAACAATTTTAAGCTGTGGAAACTGTTCCAGAGCCCCTATATGTGGGGGTTTAAGGCCATAGGATCTTTTTAACTTTACCATACATACCTTCAAAAACATGTGCTGGATTCTACCAATCTTTATATACATGAAACAACCTTACTTTGATACTTTTAGCCATGAATATTCTAAACCAAAATACAACTTCAGTATAAATACAGTAAATTATTACAAAAATGCTATGGAAATCGGGTCATTGCACTCCCCAATAGTTGCTTTTCCTGCTTTAGCACATTCCCTGGCTGAGATTTAGCACACACACACACAGCAAATTATGAACACCTAAATGCCATGTCAGATTTGGCTATGCTACTTTGCCATTTACATCAAGTTTCATCAACCCCTGGTGGTTTGTCACTCTTTTTGTACACTAACTTCCATCTATAAAAGCTGCCAGGCTGCTAACAAGAGATGAGTTTGACCAGTGAGTTTGATAATGTTGCGGCACACATAAGCAAAATGATGTTTTGGAAGTGTGGTTACACAAATAAGAAATTAAACATGCAGATTTCCTATGGGTTATAGACATTTGAATCACATGCTATTTAAGATATCATCAAAAGTAGGTTAGCATTTTTTCTGGAGCCACCCAGTTTTGCTTTGATGAAGCTTGGCATCAGGTGCACTCAGCTGCAAGCTAACCAAGAGTGGAGACAAAAATCATCACTGATACAGCTAGTATGTGTTTGATGCACATGTATCTCTGTCACAGGCCCTCCAACAGTTGCTAGAGTTGTTCCTTTTCTATTGTGATGATTTGTACAGTGATAAAAGTGGGTGTTTTTTTCTGGAAACTATCCATTATTGACCAAACCTCAAAGGATTCCCAACAACTATGCTCTGATGTTTCAACATGGGCTGGGCTGAAACTCCATTAAAATCAATAAACATAGGTAGCATTAAAAAGAATCAAAGTCAGTCCCATTTTAACAATAAATTGAGAATGTTTTCCCTAAGGAATTTCTCCATGGAATAAGCCCATGAAAATTACACATTTTGTGTAAATAGGTAAAGTAATGGAATAGAAATTTAAAGAAAGGAATTGCAGATGTTTCACCTAAAAAAAAAAATTAGTTTATTTCATGCTCCTATTTCTAAATAAGCATGTGAATCTTTAATAACAAAAATTGTAGAAAAAAAATATCCTGTCCTCCTGAAAAAAACATTGGTTTAGTCCCACCTATTTTTAGTTAGCTGGAGTTGGTACCTTAGCATCAATGTCACGTGCAGCCATGTAGTGCATCATCCATTTTCTTTCTTTATTTTCCAAGGAGCTTGATTTGCTGCTTGAATGCTGTTGAGGAAGGGAGAACAAGAGATGAAAAAGAGAGTAAAGACCAATTCTTTTACTTATTTCAGGTCCTCAATGGGGAATTGCGATGCGGAACAGGCAATTTGCACCTCTTCATTGTTCGTAGTGAATAAAATGAATGTGCTGGGAAAGCAGCAGCTATTTCTCTGCTCTATGAAAAGATATTAACTCCAGGTCATCATAACTGCAAATATCCAAGAAAGGAGAACCTTCTTGTCTCGGAGATTTACATCTTCCAGGACATAAAGAGTGGACTTGACTTGTTTATGGTCAGGAGACTATAAATTTGACAAAGAATGTGTCAAATACTCAAAGACTCCTGACAAGACTCAAAGAGTCCCATTTTCCACTTACCTGGGGGAAGGCAGAGGTTGATGCCATTGAGATCGTTGCGAATGGCACCTGAGTATTAGGCTCAACAGTTCCCAGTTCCTCCTGAAACATATTTACATCCTTGAAGAGTCTCAGAAGTTGCTGAACAGGTGTTTTATTACATTGAGTCAGAGCTCCACCCCTCCACGATTTCTGAAACAGGAAAACTTCCCACCCACTTTACTTGTCCAAAGAGCACATCTGTCATAAGATCACGAATGTGAACATTCATATCTGCAGGTCTTGTGACTGAGCAGAGCATGCTTAGACTAAATTGTTCCCATCTGGGGGCTTGTAGAAGAGTAACAATAGTGATAACCTGATCAATGATCTGATAGAGATGGTCTATGAGAGGTAATCTTACAGCGATAATCTAAAAGGACACACCTAGCTGTTGTCTCCATGCAAAGACCCTGAATTTCACTCATTATTGCTTCTATAATAAATTCTTTTTTTAAAAAAAGATATGGATATCTATTAGAAGAAATACATTTATATATAAAGCTATTAAGAATTCTGAAGGAGTATTGTTACCTAAAAGTGCTGTTGCATCATGATTCGTACATACATGTTTGGTTTTGTTGTAGTGTTCTACTTCAAAAGAAATGAAAGAAGGGAGAAATCTGATAAATAACCTTTCTGTGCCCCTGAAACAGAAGGTATGACTTTTCCATTTGAAATGTTTTATTTAATGTGGGCTTGATATTTAATACATAATGAATCTTAGCAAATTTAGATGAGATTCAAACATACCACCTTGAAAAATCATGAACCATTTCAACAAAATAAAATAATTTCATGTTTATAGGATATTTTAATTATTGATTTTTGTTTTCCCCAGTTCAGAACTGTCATTTTCCAATGCAAAAAACCATTCAGATTTCTGAGCATTTTTATTCAAATCACCAGACAGCTAGGTATTACTAACAGATTACTGGAATTTAATGGACTGATCCTGTACATTTTTCTGACTTTTTTTTTTATCTAATGAGGATCTGCATGTGTTCAGCACACCTCTAGGAAGTTCAGTGAATAGATTTGCTAATCCATTATGCAAGCATTAATAGGCACACATATTTGTATTGAAAGTCCTCCCAAATGCTTAAAAGTAGTACTTATGAAAGGATTTAAGATTAATGGGATGACAAAGCATGATTCTTCCTATTAGAAACCTGCATAAGTATGAAATCACAGCCTCACTCAAACTGTGGCAATAAGTGTTGTACAAGGAGCTTGACTGACAGAAACCAGACACAAACCAAATCAATTCCAGCATTACACTGTCCCTGCCCATGGCAGGGGGATTGGAACTTGATGATCTTTAAGGTCCTTTCCAACTCTAACCGTTCTATGATTATATGAGTCTATACTTTTCTTATATGCACAGAGAAATCAATATGAAAAGCTGGTGTTACAAGGAGAACAAGTTAAGAGAGTTCAATCATCTTACCTGCAGCACTCCATCCTTGCAAAAGTTTGATTTCTTAGGTTTAAGTTTATGCCTACATTTTCTTTTCTTTTTTCTTTTTCTTTTTTTTTTTTTAATTAAAAAGCACATTTATTTTGTCACATTGTGCAAATGAAAGGTTTACTGTGGACTTCCTTTCTCACCTTTGTCATATTGAAACTTTTTGATGGAACAGGTACTGCCTAATTGAAACAAAATTAGATAAACTACAGCAATATGCAAAGGATTGTCACAAGTCTCTCCCAAGCTTTGACTGATGCTTTGTTTAGTATAAGCACTTGTATTTTTTTTTAAAATTGTTTAGCATCTGCCTTTTTTTTCCATAAAAAGGCTGACCAGAAATAGTTTAGAGAAAAATAACTGTACACACAATAACACACACATTTCCTATTTCTTCTGCTACATCCTATCTATATTCTTGGTTGAAGTGCCTAGGGGAGGTGCGATACTACAGCAAAGGAATGAGATTGTTAGCTACAATTTCTTTGTAATTATGCCCCACAAAGGTTATCAGCTCCAGGTCTTCTTTCTGCAATTTATGGAAGCTAATGGGTGTGAGTTTTTGCCTCAGAGCCAGTTTTCATTTATGTTGTTCATATTACACCTTTGGTTTTAAGACAAAAGGAAATTAAGGGGGGGAAGAAGCCTCCAGCATCCATTAGGATATTGACTAAGAGTTGCTTGTTGCATAACAACTAACTCATCTTTCCTGACTCAAGCCTTCCTGATATGAAATGCCCATTCTTTAAGCTCAAGTCAGAGGCAGCCAAAGGTGCCCTTGACTCAAAGCTGGCCCTGGTATCAAATTCCCCAAATTAGTTCAAAGTTAAAATTACTTTTCACAATGAGGCATTATTTCTATTGAGGGAAACATGGCCTTTGCACAAGGTACTTAGGGTAGGCTTGACCTCACTTAAGGCATCTAAAAGTTAGACTTCTAGTTGAAGCCAGTTTTTGTTCCCTGTGCGGAAGAAACTTCAGGTAGCTAAGCTCCTAATTTTTGGATTCTTCTGGAGAAGCTTAAATGTCCAGGTCATACTTGACACTTAAGTTCTGAATGGCTGAAGGTAGGTGAGGTGAATCCCACCCTGAGTAATCACTTTATCCTCTTTAATCACTTGTTTCCAAAGTTACTGATGCTGAGGGAACTTGACATTGAGGAACTGGGTTGTGTTGTTAACACGTGATTCACCCTGTCGCAATGTGAGGCTGTGAAACACCCTTGGGCAAAAGCTCTATTTGCATATAAATTAAAAATATTCCCATGGATTCATCCAAATAACAAAGAAGAGGTTTTGTGATAACCAGAAAGATGCAATGCTGCAAGTACCAGTACAAGTACAAGCTTCCTGCTATATTCCAGTCTGGGATCACCTAAGGCATCTGCAATCATGAACGGGACAGCTTGACTTGTGACCGCTGTTCATAAAGCACAGGCTGTGCAGAGATAACTCATGCCCAGGCATATTAAGGAAGAAAAACAAAGGGTTTCCCGTAAAACCCCAGGTTGCAGTCTGTGGAGTGCAGCAGCTGCTTCCTAAGTATATGAAACATGTTTGGGACAAATGGGGAATGTCAGAGGGAAGAACAGAGAGGAGAGGACTGCTACAACTACCTTAAAGTAATGTACTCCCGACTTGTGGGGCAGAGCCCCAGAGGTCAAATGCTACATTTAGTGCAGCTCAAGGAGTGGAAGAGCTATGCTGGGCCAGACTTAGATACCCATACTTGCAGCAATTTTGGGATCTGTCTCTCAGCTGGTGAGCTACTGGTGAAGTGCTGATCACTCAAAGTTGTTCTGCCTTGAACTGGTAGTCATTTGAGACTTTTTTCTGTAATACTTTTTTTCTTTTTCCTGACTAGTCTGATGGTGTCTAAGACTACAACTAACATAATCTAAAACTACAGTCAATGACTGAGCTAGGTGAAGTTTAACATTAATGCTCAAAGACGTGTTGGATCAGAGTTAATTAGTCAAAGACTTATTAAAGTAACAGCTAAGGACAAATAAAGGATCAGCTAGATTGTGTATTTTCATTTGACCCTTCTCAATCATTCTTCAGCCTCTTTCCCATCTGTTCTAGCTCCTCTACAGCCTACAGATTCCTTTATGACTCCTCCCTATAGCACGGGCTTTTTCATGTCACAATCTAGCAATCTGATCAGCCCCTCTTGCTTCAGCACATCTTTTCCTCAGATTTCCCAGACAACATTTTTCTGGAGAAAGGGAGGGCCAAGCTTCCCTGAAAGTCCTTCTGTTTTACTCCTGATTAGTATCTATACTAGAAACAGCCATCTTCTACTCCCCAGGGATACAGGAAGATGCAGCTAATGTCACTCATAGCAATATGATGCTTCAGGCATATTAAAAGTAATAATACATGATGGTCTATCTGAATAAAACCAAAAATGTTTAAGTTCACATCAGAAATTGAGAGAACCAGAGTTTAATATGGCAATTGCTGTGCAACTTTGCCTGATCCACATCGTTGCTGCTGGTGTTCTGTATGTCCTTTTTTTTTTTCCAATAAGATAAATGAGAAAGGTATGTATATATTTATCCATAATTCAAATCTGAACTCATTAGGGCAGAAAAAGTGAAACGGCTTGAGAACATTTGGACAACCACATTATATCAGCAGAAAAAAGGGTGTTTCTGTCCACCAGGAGTAGTATTGTTTTTAGGAGGGCTCTGTACATATATGGGGCACAGGTATTTCTTGTTACATATATACTCACCTTACCAGACTCAAAGAATACTTTAATTCAGGAAGTATTTCAGAAACAGTCCAAAAAAGAACTTACTGTCCCAGACAAATATTAATAAAAAATATTATTTAATATAATAATTTTCAAGGTTATTTGGTCTGGTTAGTCCCACACAGAACACAACCTCTTTTCTGATACACCTGACTTGCAGAAGACCTGTGCATGTTGCAGCTAGAGAAAGGTCAGTTTGCATAAAGAGAACCTTAGCAGGTCAACAATAGTCACAAAGCCATAGTCAAATGGAAGTGTAGAATGAACCCAATGCTAATGCATATAGAGTACTGTGAAACTTCTAGGCATCCAGCTTCACTGAATTTGGTATGGTATATGTTCCTTTATACTCTTCAGCTTCTTCCAATTCTTTTTCATTTTCCTGGAATTAAACCATGATATTTTGAGTATTTCAGAAACAATTGACATAAAATTAAATTTAAGAAACTAACTGAAAAAAAAACTGGTAACAAGAGACAAGGAGAAAGCCAAGGTACTGCACAACTTTTTTGCTTCAGTCTTCCCTGACAATCTTTCTTCCAACACCTCTTGAATGGACAGACCTCAAGATAGCAACAGGGGGAGCAAAGTCCTTCTCACTATAAGAGAAGATCAGGTTTGAGAACACCTAAGGAACCTGAACATATCTAAATCTATGGGACCTAAGAAGGTGCCTCACAGATCTTCCAAGCCACTCTCCATGGTATTTGAAAAGTCACAGCAGTCAGGTGAAGTCCCCAGTGAGCAGAAAAAGGGAAACATTGTACCTATTTCTAAAAAGAATAGAGAGGAAAACCTTGGGAACTACTGATCTGGCAGCTTCACCTCTGTGCCTGGGAAGATCATTGAACAGATCCTCCTAGAAGTTCCGCTAAAGTACGTGGAGGACAGGGAGGTGGTTTGAGACAGCCAGCATATCTTCACTAAGGGCAAGTCTTGCCTGACCAACCTAGTGGACTTCTATGATGGAGTGATTATGTGAATAGACAAGTGGGAAGCTATGGATGTTGTCTATCTGGACTTCTGTAAATTTTTGATACTGTCCCCCACTGCATCCATCTCTCTAAGTTGGAGGGGTATGGATTTGATGAGTGGACTGTTTGGTGGATGAGGAATTCGTTAGATGGCAACATCCAGAGGGTAGTTGTTAAAAGCTCAATGTCCAGATGGAGACCGGTGATGAGTGGTATCCCTCGGGGGTCTGTATTGTTCAGTATTTCCGTCAATGATATAGACAGAGGGATTGAGTGCACCCTCATAAGTTTGTGGATAATATGAAGCTGAGCGGTGTGGTTGACATGCCTGAGGGATGAGATGCCATCCAGGGGGATCTGGACAAGCTTGAGAAGTGGGCCTGGGGGTGAACCTCATGAGGTTCAATAAGGCCAAGTGCAGGTTCCTGCACCGAGGTTGGAGCAACTCCCAGTATCAATACAGGTTGAGGGATGAAGGGGTTTGGAGCAGCCTGGCGGAGAAACACTTGGGGATACTGGTGGATGAGAAGCTGGGCACGAGCTGACAATGTACACTCACAGCCCAGAAAGCCAACTGTATCCTGGGCTATATCAAAAAAAGCATGGCCAGCAGAGTGTGGGAGGTGATTCTGTCCCCTCCACTCCATGCCCTTGTGAGACCCCACCTGAAGTACTGTGTCCAGCTCTGGAGGTCCCTGCACAGAAAAGTCATGGACCTGTTTGAGTGAGTCCAGAGGAGAGCCACAAAAATAATCAGAGGGACAGAATACCACTCCTATGAAGACAGAGTGCCCTGTGAGACCAGAGCTCATATCTGACGCAGTACTGCAAGAGAATGAAGTCCCTCCCTTCTAATTAACTGAGGGAGACAGAAACAATCAAGAGATTCTGTGCTAAAAGATGCAGCTCCCTTCTACTTCTGCTGTCAACCCCTGGGAGAACCACGAGATAAACCATAGCAGGTGGCTGCTTCCAGTATGAGAGACCTGGTGAGAAAACACAAGCTATGGGAAAAGGAGATCCTTATGGAGGGCATACCTAACTGAGGAAATGCTGCCAGGCAGTGTGGGCATTTCCCATCCCACTTGCAGGCTGAAAAGGAAGAGGAAGCACAGGGTTAGGTGATGCACGCACTCCAGCTAATCTTGCTGTGCTGAAATTCCTGGTGCCTCTTTCTTGCATGAGAAATGCCTAGCTGTTGCAGAAGCTCTTGCATCAAGTATCTCTCTCCATGTGCAGAAGCCATGTTCCTGTTGCGATTTGACTTCAAACCTTGTGACCAATTGTGCAATCTGAAGAGGTGCATCATATCTTGCCCTATATACAGTGTGTTGTCACTGGGAGGATGGAGTGATAGCCTCCCCAGGGCATCTGGCAGGTCATGTAAGCAGTGCTTACCAAACCCAGGTTCTGTTGGGAGCTACACAGACACCTCACAAACCTGCATTTTGTGCCATCTGAGATCAAGCTATCATCCATGCTTTATGCCAGCTGCCTATGGGATGTGATCCCAGGGATCCTACATACATGACTCCACACAGCTAACAAGCCAAAAACATTTCTTAGGAGTCCCAAAAGGCTTTGTAGCTTTCTGGGGAGCTGAGTGTGGGACAATCTGGGGCTGGTAGGCAAAAATTACCAGCTAGCATTCCACATGCTCCTGCTGAACAAAATACAAACCCGTACAGAAATCTAGCGTGGCCACTTACTCACACAGGGCTAATCACAAAGATTCAACTATGCTAACAGCTCCACAGGGGAAGACTTTAAAGAAACAATTACAAAACCTCTTAAGGAAATGTTTCAGAAGTGCGTAATGGAAGAAAAATGCTCCAGGAGATTGAGATAGGCAACTATGTAAGTACATCCTATTACATGCCAAATTAAATCACCATTGCAACATGATACTGTGCTAAAACTGACAGACATCAGACATCAAAGACAAGCGTGACTCTTAGGTCAGGTCAAAAAAACATAGATCAAAGAAAGACAAATTTGTAGTGGCAAATGTTGCTAAATATCCATTATTGTAAGTATAAAGGAGCCACATTATTAAAGCACGTAGAAACCTGCCTAAACAACTATTGCATGCAACTCTCCATGGTTATGATATTTTGACCTATGTGATGTAATGTCCCAAACCTGCTCAATTAGATCACATTGTACAGATATGATGTGAAATGAAAATTAATTATTCCTCATATTTCCACAAGTCCAAGACAATGATAAGGTCAGACTAGCTGTTGGTAAAAAAACTTACATGATTGACGAGGAGGAATCTCCATTGCTTTGAATGCTCAACATTGCAGCTTCATGCTAAAAAGCAGTGAGAAAGGTCAGGATGGTCTAAAAGACATCTCTGGTGACATAAATATCTGCTCCTGCTGCAGTTGAGGAAATCTCAGCAGTATGATATGAGCTATCTCAGTTTCACAATTTTGGCTGAAAGCCCAACGTCTTTCAGAGCTGATAAGAAGGCAGCAGCCTCATGTGAAAAAGCAATACACAGTACATTAGAAAATGAGAAATACGAAACTTTCAAAGGAAATAATAACTTACGGAATATAGAATAAAACATTATTTCCAAGGGTGACAATAGGAAACATATATAGACGTATGTATAGATGCAAATATAAGGGACATGAATATGAGGAGAAAGTAAAATCCTATCTAAGGTCTATACTCATTACCTCATAGAGATAACAAAATAATTATTAACAATGCAGGTAAAGCAGGAATGCTAATAAAACACTGGGAAAGAAACTTTATATGTTTCGTCAAAGAATATTGTAAATTACTTTGCAACATATAGCCATACAACATATAGTGAGACAGAATAGAGAGAATTCTTACCAATTAGTTCCAGAAGTGTAGTTTAGGAAGATTCTTGGCTGTCTCTGGTTCAGCCATTTTAATTCATGGCATTCTGCTGAATTACAGAAGATTGAAAGAAAGTAAATATTGCGTAGATTGGTTACCCTGGTTGCCATTGCAGTAGTGGACACAATATCTGATTAACTTAAAATTCATTATGAGATATTACCATTCTTGGTCCTCTTGCTATTTCTCAAAATGTGGACTGGCAGTAGTAGTTAATAGGAATGCTTATTTCAAGCCAAGAGTTAGTTTCCAATCATATACATTCTTCTCATTTATGTTTTGTATGTTTTGTACAGCATATGTTAATGTACGCAGGTTTATATGAAGTGCAAGTTTCAACAAGCATATGTTAATGTATGCAGGTTTATATGAAGTGCAAGTTTCAACATACAAAGCAATTACACACCGAAAACAGCACCCCACCACACAAGGGAGTGTTTTCCCCCAAAAAAGATTGATGACATATAATTAGTTCACCTTAGGACAGTCATTAACTAGTACAATTACTGTTTGGTCAGCAGATGGTCCCACCCAGTCAAATTCCATATGTATGTGTGCATATATATATATATATATATATATGTATGTGTGAAAACACCTAGGGAGACTCGGAGTAAAAATATTGTTTGAAACCTTTTCCATGAAGGCAGAAATAAATGCCCTACCTCCTGGATTGTTTAAAAATGGAATGTCTAGCCATATGGTTAGGTAAAGAATTTAAGAACTATGTAACTAGGAAAAGAAAGGAGAGGGAAGCTGTTGGAAGCTGATCTTAATAAAAGTAGATATAATTGTGTGCTGCTTTTTCTTTATTTTATTTTATTTTATTTTATTTTATTTTATTTTATTTTATTTTATTTTATTCTTTCTCTTAAGCTTTGTGAAAGTCTTACTTATATTTGGAATATGCACAGAAATTCTTCTTTCATTTCCTTATCTTAGTTATGTACTAGAGATGATGCCAATATACTGCCAAAACTGAAATGTGCTGTCCATATGGATGCCTCGTACCAAACCATGGCACTGGAGCTGTATTTCAATGATCAGAGTACAATAAAGCTGTAAAGGATGTTAAATCAATTACAGGATGTTCCACCAGTAATGTGCAAGGGACAGTAAAATGGTGATGCAATATGACTGCATGGAAAAGAAATCTTTCAGGAGTTGTCATTAGCCAGAGCTTTCCTGTAAGGTGACGAGTAGCTTTGGTCAGACCTGAGCTACCTTCTGGATGCCCACCAGTGTGAAGTAGTAGGTTTTTTAGTAAGAGACTGCTTTTGTTCTCTTCTGCAACCATAGTTTTTTTTTACTTACAATGTGCAAAGATAGTATGATTTTGTAATGCAAAGTCTGAAAAAAATGTAGATTACTAAGATTAGAATTACTTAGCTAATTGATTTTATAGTTAGTTCTCAGTCAAAAACGTTACTGAAAAAAATTTTCTTCCGAGTTTGCTGGTTTCAAACTCTATTCAACATTTTGATGACTGATTTGGAAATAAATGTGACATCCTGACTTTGCAGTAGAACAAAGATTGATGGAATGCTGAGTAGTACTGAGGATGGGGCAATCATACAGAGCAATCTGACCTGCTTGATAAACTGGCCTGATTAATCACAGTTAACTCTAACACACTGAAGTGTGAAGTTATGACTAAAGGAATGACAAATGTATGCTACAATTTACTCCCCCTTACAAAACGGAAGACTTTAGTGTGGAAAACAGCAACTCACCAGCTTACAGAAGACAAACAGTTCAGCAGAAGTCTCTAATGGCAAAAGAGGACAACTGGATTCCACATACAGAGACTGGAAATTCATTTATATGTAAGAATAACAAGGCAATGTTCTTCTCTGTTTAGAGCAATATTGGGAAACATACTGAAGTTTGAATTTTATAAAGGGATTATAAAGGATTGGAGGGAATGCAAGAACAGAGCTACAGCTGGATCTAGCTAATAAAGTTCTTTTTATAATGAGAACTTGAAGGACTGAATCTACTGGTGATGTAACCTTCATATATTTCATAGAATTGAACCTTGTGAAGAAATAACGGTGAAGCAATGGCTTTGAAGTTACTAGGAAAAGATTCAACAAGATTTACCTAATGTCTGGACTCTTACAAACTAATGAGACTGGAGACAAGGTGCATAATTATTGCTTGAAGACAATCATCCTCCAGAACATACTTGTATATATTCTTAAAATATTCCTGATATTCTTAAAAGAAGGGGGGTAATTTTCCTTCAAGACAGAGTATGTTCACCTACAGTTAATCAGGATTCACATTTAAGTAACTATATGGCAGGTAACAGGTCTGACATCTATCAAGTCAAACAAGATGACCTGATTGTACTTCTAGCTTTTGTAAGTCTATAGGAAGAAAGAAGATGAATAATGTAGTATAAACACAACACTATTAACTGTTTTACTTTTTTTCTTCTGCAGCCTAATCAGAAGGAGCTAATCAGAGCTCAACAACTCAAGATGTCCGTACAGCATTATAATATGGATTGATTAAAAAAATGCAAGCTGGCAGGCCCATTTAGCAGACAACAGTGGGAAAACTATGCCCCAGAAAACTGTCCCTCAACATTTGACTAAAGGCTGATCATTATGTACTTGCAAACAAGGATTGCAAAGGCAAAGGATCCAAAGAACTTAATTATCCCTCCAGGCTTAGCTTTAGCCTCTTGAGCTTCACAGCCTTCCTTCACCACTCCAGTGGCCTCCCAGTCCTACTTGCTGCAGCCTACTGCTGCTCCTTGCTTAACCTCCTGTTTTGGTTTCATGAGTGAAAGGTGTAAAAAGGCTCCTTCAGGGTTGTTGAATCTTGAGTTAGGCCTTTACTGAGCAAAATTATGCCCGAGAAAATGTCTAAAATGCAACATATTATAAATTGCTGTAGTAATGTAAAAGAGCCTCTCAATTTGGGGGTGTATTCCAGAAGAAAGGTCAAGCAGAAAACCACATGGAAGATACCACAGCTCCCCACTGACCTGTGAACAGCAGAATCTGAGTGCACTGGTGACAGTCTGAAAGGAAAATACTATTGACCTGTTTGTAGCCGTAGGAACCATACCTTGAGATATTCACACTGACTGTGCAGAGAAAGTGGACTGGTCATGAGAAAAATCTGTCCAGGCTGACTACAAGAAGACCAACTTCCAGAGTTTCACTCTGAAAAGGTAAATGCAAAATGAAGAAGAGTTGAGAGCCAGAATCTGTCCATAATCCACAAAAAAAGGAGGATCTTCTGAGAATCTACCCCTGACAAACCACACTGTAAAAGCTACAACTTTTCATCAGTACAGAAATGAAGGTGTGACTATATCCAGAGAGCTCCATTATAACAACAAGGCAGGCATTTCACAAACACCCCTCCCAGCCACTAACACTCTTTCTCCCCTATATTTTAAAATAAGGAGCTGCACAGAGCCCTTTTGTCCTTGGCTGGCATGTCATTACAGAAACACTGTGTCCTGCTTCCTCTACCAGGCTCTGATGATGCTATTTAAAGCTCCAGAGTGACATGACTCAACTAAACACACCGCAGATACTTGTATCTACTCATTTGGAAAGCAGAGATTAAATCATGCATGTGAACCTTGAAATGTGACTGGAAGCCATAGAGGCCACCCAGAAGCACCCCACCCTGCTACCAAAACCTTACCGTATAAACCCAATTCAGAGCCCTTCTGCAATCCAAAGAATTTTAATATTTAAATGTAACCACAGGTGGCTTTAGCAGGCTACAAATTGTAAATGCTGTACTCTTCCATACGCTAAGAAACTCAACACACTTTTACATTATTAAGCATATTAAAAATTATCCAGAAAGGAGCAAAATAAAAAACATTGATTATGAATGGTTAAATTACGAACGGAAAGCAATTAAACACATAACCGACTTTTTTCACTGGCATGCTTTTGTATTCAAAATTGGTATGCTTGAAAACTCAATGATCATTCATAATAGGTAGTCTGGGAGAGTCAAAATCTTGTGTTAAGAATTTGTATTTTCACCTTCCAACCTAATCTTTTCAAACGACGACAGAATAAGTAAAAAAGAAAAGATACATGCATATATTAAGTAGGATTTACTTATCTTGAGAGATCTGTCATATGCTGTAAGCATCACCTGTTGATCCTATTTTTGTTAATGTCTTCAATATTGCTTTAATTAATAAAACAGATACCTATGAATAATTAGGGAATATCTACTATCTGTTACTAACTGAGAAGTGGATAAGTGAATGGTCCAGGAGAAACACAAAATAACTCATTTGATCTGTAAAGTATTAGTCTGTTTTGTGTTACTAATTTAACCTGGAGCATGAGTTACCTACAAGGAAATTAGTCAAAATGAGCTTATTCGTGTATTTGGAAACAGATATTCTTGTATTATCACACTCCGTGCCTCCAGCCACACTGGCAAAATGCACCACACGTACATGTATTGCTATAACTGTGTGGTGCCAGTTTGCATGACTTTTAGTCTAGTGAGACTGTTTCTCAATTGGTTTTTTTTCAGATGAACAAGTAAAGCATCTTAACCCCAGAGAACAAATCAGGCAGTGAGGCCCACAAGAGGAGCTGGAGGATCTTTGTTATGGGTGTAAGCAAAGTGCTCTTCCATTTCTTGCCTCCTAGGAACAGTGACAGAAGCCCAGGTTAGGCAGCCCCTCATCATGGCACATTGGCCCCACTTGGGAAATTATGCCATGTATGTGCACGTGTGCTGAGTTTGGTGCAGAGCCAGTCCAAAAGAAATTACAGCTCAGGAGACACAGGTCCTCCTGTAGCAGCTTGTCATGCAGAAGGATGTGCTTGCTATATCAAACCTCCCCAGAGCTTCCAGGGATCTCTATTAGTCTGCATCTTTCTTGTCTACTTCACAGATGGAACAAGGCTTACAGCAGCAGTACAGGTAACATAAATGTTAATTCATAATCTCAAGAGGAAAAAAATAACATTCCTGGAGTACGGTATCCTCTTTAGCTGCCCTGCTGCAAAGCACAAAATATTTCATCTTGCACCAGGACCATGTAAAGCCCTTTTTCTCCCATGTGGGTGCTTCCAGGTTCCACAGGTGCTGAGCACATGGGAGACCAAACCAACACTGAGGGCAGGCAGAGCTGATGAGTTCAAGGACCTGCACATACTTGATCTTTTTTTTTTGAGGGGTAATAAAGCCAGCAGAGTGTTGTTCTGATCAGTTTGTATTTCTAGTCACTGTGTTATTACTGCTCACACCAGGAGTGGGAAGAGGAACAGGTAGCCAAGAAGCAGTGAGTAAAAGCGCAGACAATTTTGGTGGCCAAGCAGTGGAGAACTCCATCAATAGTTGCTTTTGCTTTCTTGGTTGATCTGTTACCTGTGGTCTGTGCCTCCTCTGTCTCTGCCCAAAACCACCCTTGGGAGTGATCTGTGCCCACAGCATACCATATGACATGTGCCTGCCTTTCTCTAAACACTTGCCTACAGTGTGCCATAGATCTAATCACAAACCTGGCCCATGGGCTGCTCCTTGCCTCACCACTACTTCACAAACACAAAACACAAGTCATGTTAATAAAATCTGCTTTTAATGTGGTCTGCCCTGAACATGTTAGACTTAAACATTTCAAATTCTTTCCCAAGGCAACTAACACCATGCTCATAGTCAACTTAAGACTTTCTTCCTCATGACTGTCCGTCCTCTGTTGGCATACAGTGAGTTGTACTCTACTGTCATAGCTGAATTACAATGAATTGCTGCAGTGAAATTCTTTGGATAAAGAAGTTTCTCTTCGGTGTCTTATTTGCTCATGTGAGGTTGCCATCAAGTGGGGCTGAGTAGGAATCCTTTGAAACCTGCTGGCCGATCTTAAGGGAGCTTCGGTCTTTTTGTGGGTTAAGGGACACAAAACCATTCTCCCTTGTCTAATGTTATTTCTTTTTCTGCTTTTTCCGTGCCACTGCTGTGTGCAAGGCCTGCATAATGAGGTCCTCATTATTCAGGATGTTGTATTCACCCAGTTGAATCAGACGGTCATATGCCTTCTCAGTGTATTGGATTGAATATGTTGAATAAGGGGAACAGCAGCCATAAAGATCAACTTTGCCATCTTCCATCTCTGACTCTGAGCGCTTCTGACCTGAGAGGTAGGGGAGACAAATCAAGGCTGAGTGATGGGAATTACTCTGGTCATAACCAAGCAAAGTCTCAACAGATCAGGGAAAGGAGATGTCTCTCCGCAGAGAGAGTTCATAATCTAAATTACTCTTCTGGGGTTTTTATTTTTATTTTTATTTTTATTTCAAACTGATAAATCAGTCCCTGGTTCAGGTCGATACCAGGTGCTTCACATAATGAGGGGAGAAAACCCAGTTTTCTGGGTTTTCTGATTATTCCTCTACATCTAGACCTATGGGTCTACACCGCAGTTCTGAGCTCTGCCTGTGGCTCATGCAGGTACAACAAAGTTACCTGCAAACTATCTTGCTTGGGGACTGAAACAGGACAGCTATGACAGCAAACCTGGCCTTGTAAAATAACTAAGCAACAGAGAGTTTTGATGTATAGAAATGAGCCAACAGTGAAGTTTAGGTGTTGGAGTATTAAATACACTCCTTTTAATTGGTAGTTGTTGTGGATATCCCATCCCTAGAAGTTTTCAAGGCCAGGTTGGATGGGGCTTTGAGTAACAGGATCTGGTGGAAGGTGTCCCTGCACATGGCAGAGGTGTTGGAACTACACGATCTTCAAGTTCCCTTCCAACCCAAACTATTCTATGATTCTGTGATTTAATAGGCTGGCCACCTTTTTTTGACATATGATTACTTACCTGGTGCTTTGTATTTTTGGAAGGTATCATTAATTAGTGGGAAAAATAGCAGTACTGGTGCTCCTGGCGTCTCAGCACCATCAAAGAGGTAACACTCTTTCAGGTTTTTCCTGTCTTCTTCACTCAAGTCCACACTGGGAAAAGGGATTCTCTGCTCTGAGCAGTACTTGGAAGTCTGGTCCAGAGCCTGGATCAATGAACAGAATAGTATGAAGACATAACAGAATAGTATGAAGACTTAAGGAGGATTTCAGGAACCAGGATCTAGAGTCCAGTGAGAAAGGGGGCATTCTCCAAGCCAGCTGTGGGAAAGCTCTGAAACCTCTATTGGAAAGCACTGTGCCAGCGGAGAGGTTTTTGTTTTCCCTATGTTATTATCACAAAACACTTGTATCATTCAAGAAAACCAAATGAGAACATGTACAGCCTATAAATGAAGTATCACACTGCAGCATTAAGCTAAAAATGTTAGCGGTTAAGACTTTTAGCAAGAGCAATATAGAAAGTACCCAAGTGTTAAAAACTTCCAGGTATGCAGATACTGAAGAAGAAGTAGAGACTGCTTCAGTTCTCACCTGTATCTGGGATCCTGCACTGTAATTTAAATGCAGGATGACATCCACCTTTCTCTCTGGTTTCAAAAGTGGCATGATGCTTGTATTGATGAAAAATCCCGTATCTACCAGAGACAGAAATTCCTCTGATTGTGTCAGCTGGTTGGGAAATGTGTCTAACACAGTATCTAAAAGGAAAGATACTTCTTGTTGTAAGTGCAAGAACACAAAACTGGTTAGCCTATTTTCTACTCTTACACCAAGACCATGGAGCTGTAACTGGTTACTGGTTTTGGGCAAGTGGCATTTGCTGTATCCCTTCTCTTCTGCCCTCCTAACTTCAGCCCCATGCAATTTTGGACATGCAGTGGCAACATTCATGAAGGGGATTTCTTGTGCCTCCCCATCAAGTGTGTCTTCAAACAGAAAAAGAGAGGACCACCATCAGGATCTGGTGCCCCTGCCCCAGAAATTGTGTCCCACCAGCTAACCATTGGCATGGAGCTCAACACCATGCCATGCTACATCCCAGTGTGCCTCAACTCATTGATCTAACTGTGATTCTGCCCAACTGTGGCCTCTGATCTTGGAGAATGGGTTTAATACAAACTCTGGGTTTTTCTTTTGTGCTGCTTGTTTGTTCTCTTCCCAGGCACACAGGTCTTCTGTTACCTTTCCACCTGCAGAAGTGTTTGTTCTCCAGGTAGTCATTATGCATCTGGAGACCCTTTAGGAAGTTGTGCTCCTGGGAAATGCAGAAGCGGTCGGTGAGAGCACCACGAAGAGCGTTGCCAAGGGGGCCAGAAGGAGTGAACAGGCGAGTCCTCAGCTCATGTGGCTTCAGTGGTAGCGGGGGTTCCTCCTCTGCAGAGGGAAACGCTGTTAAATTCTACCTGCCTAGAGCAAGGTCATTCCCAAGACATCAAAGTTAAATAATAAAAATCAGTTTTTTCTGTATTTAAAAGTCCTGGGATGAAAATATTTGATAACCACAAGTGGCCGAATGAAAAACAAAATAAAATGCTACTCTTACCAGCCAAATACCATTTCCTTACAGAGTTGAGAGGTGGACAAGAAACAAAAAACAGTATCAGGCAGCAATAAAAATCTGCACCAGACATACACACACCTGGGGAGCAGACTGAAGCCTTGGAAAAGGATAATGGTTGTACTTATTTGCTTAACAGTTACTCCTACTTAATGCAGTCAAAATCTTTTTGTTTTATTAATCATTTACAGATTCATTCCAGTGTTTCTGAACATTTTACATACCTGTCAACATTGGTGTTAAACCCTCAGTGAGCACAGAGGCCACAGGAATGGAGCTTTTAAAATCATCTAATTATGCTTTGCAGTGTAGACTGGATTCAATTCCCTCTAGAAAAGCCTTTGAAGAAACACTCCAAAAAATGCCAAATAAATGGTGCACATCTCACATAGCAGATTGCATGTGATGGTTTATCTGAAAATAACTCTATCTAACAATAAATACACAGTAAGGAAGAAATATGATAACTTACCTATACTGTCAATTTTATCCTGGGTCCACCTGTGCCAAAAATCTTCTGAGGAGTGTGACAAATTCCAGATATATAACACATTCAATGAAAATAAACTACTCCACATGCCTGTAAAAGGAAAGAGCTAACTAAAACATTCACATGTCATGAATTGCAAAACTGTTAATCATGAGATTAAATCTATGAAGTTTATGCTTTTCTTTACTTTGTTTTAAATGGACGATATGTCATTTTTATTTAGTTGATGTTTCTTTAACTTTATTTTGGTATCTAGTTTCTGGTTTATGGTACTGAGGGCTGGATATATATTTTAATGAGTGGTGAGGTTTTTGTGAATTAATATGATTTAAGGAGCTTGGGTTTTCAGAAAAAAAACCTAAGTATCACAAAGCTTGTATAAAAGGAAATGATGAAAGTTTGCAGGGAGATTTGGTGGGGAACTATATTGATAAGGGTCTAACTACAATGTGATCATACAGCATCTGCATTTCATAGAATCATAGAATGTTTTAGGTTGGAAGGGACTTTAAAGATCATCTAGTTCCCAACCTTCCTGCCATGGGAACAAGCCTGTTAACACCAGGAGGGATCAGTTTTGATCATGCATTGTTGAGCCAGAGAAACAATCTCTCTGGTTATCCCTTAGGGCACAAGTTCTCAGTGTTTTATTGTTTAAGAAGTGCAAATCCATGCCTGTTCAGCATAGGCTTAGGCTAAAATAGTTCAGTGCCTCCCTCACTCTAAGTGAAGTGGCCAATCGAAGGCAAGTTTGCATCTCAGACCAGTCACAAGTTGCCACCTTGTCTCTTTGTTTGGAAAACAAATACCCATGTTCAGCTTCAGCCAATAGAGAAAATGCTGCTGGATATGACTGCTGTTTTCTCCCAAGGCTTGCCCAGGCAATGTGGAAAATGGAGCTAGTGATGTGTGGCCAAAGCAGATTCTCTGGAGCAGGAGGGACCTGGCATGATCAAACACACCCTGATGCAGTGGAGAATCACCATGGAGGCTCATGTAGACTGTCTACAGGAAGCACACAAATTACTGACTACCTGTGAGGTAGGCAAGAGGTTCTGGAGTTCACCCTTCTGGAGTAGCATCAGCAGAACTGTGAATTCCTAGTGATCTGAATTTTATTGTTGGACTGGAAGCAATACTATATTTTTATTCAAAACTAGCTTTAAAAATTAAAATAACTATTAGTCTGTCATTTTGAATTTTCTTTTTTACAGTAAACTGAATCTATTATAGTGAGTATTAATTCAGTGATTTATCTATTTATCCTCTCCAGTAAAAATGCCCTGTCAGTCATGCACCAGTTCTTTATTAGCGCTTAATTTATATAGCTCACAATTAAAAAAAGAAAAATTAAAAATCATTCAGACATTTTTAAGACAATAACTTACCTTCTAAAAAACAGATCCTGGATTCAGGGACCTTCTTCATCAGCCGACCCATGAAGAACTCACTGCCAAAATCCTCAGTGCGAACAAAAGCTCCATATTTTTGCAATCCCACCTCGTAGGGAGTGAACTCCATCCATTCTGTGAAAAGGAACACAGAGAAGAGAGCAACGTTTTATTGCAGCTATCATAGTAATGAAAGGAGTTAAAAATGAAAATCATTTCTGCAGTTATATCTAATATTTCAGACCATTAGCAATGAGTTATAAGCATGAACATGAAAAGTCTTTGGAATATTTTTGAGTCTGTTGCACAGATAGTCTGACTTTTACCTGACCACAAGGACATTACACAAACACACATCATGCATTCTGGCCTTTCAATGAGAAGGCTTTTTTTAGACTGACTAGAAAGACTGTCTCAGGATTTACCAGCTTAAAGATACAGACAAATGACTCCCAGAAGTTTCATAATTACCTTTGAAATCCAGAGTGCTATAGTTGTTCTTGACATTGACTGCAGTGTAGATAGGCAATGGGTTCTGACCATGATCAATGGCCCGTTGCTGATCAGAGAGTCTATGGTTGTCCTTCTGTGATTCCAGAAATATGGTTACACTGAGACAAAAACTAGCACAGGAATGTTTTCTCTGCATCTAAGCTTGTAGGGCAGAAAAACACCCTCTAGTGTTTCTAATGTATGATGAGCGCTGGGCTTAAATTTTGAAATGTTCCATATTTTTCAAAATTCCTGTAAACGTTTTGTTATTGCAATATCTGCAGGCATTCAGTCTGATGCCAGATTATTTGATGAAAACAGAAGGAAACGATGAAGAACAGAAAGCAATACCTTTGGTATAAACCAGTTTAATATGTTATGCTGCAAGTTTATGTAAGACCTCTCATGTATTTCAAAAGCCTGTAGGTCCTTTTGTTAATACCTCTTATGGACATTAAGAATGTCTGTAATTTTGCTATTTCTAATTAAAATACTTGTAGAATATGCCCAAAAAAATCTTAAAAGACAACAATATGATATTAATTTTGAAGTTTTCTCAGAAAAACATGTCCAAAATCTCACAAGCAAGAATTCTGATTTCCACCATGGTTGGATATCTATAAGGCTGCCATCAAGTAGTGGTGTATTTGCATACACAGTCTCATAACAAGCTACTTTTCTCTAACCAAACAGTAAAATATCTTCTGCACAAATAATTTTTCAGAAAATTGTAAGCCACTGTAAATGCTGCTTTATGACATACTGTACCCCATCATGCAACAAAGATTCCAGGACAAGCCCCCAGAGATCTATAAAAGATGTTTTGCGGCCCTCTCTTTTCCGTTGACACAGCTGCTTTTTGTAATACTTCAAATACTCCAATGAAAGTGAATTTATTTTGCATTTTGTCATATGTTTTCGAGCCTCACTGATTTGATTGTCGAGATCCTTTTGTGACCAGTCAGCATCCCTGTACAAGTTTGACATGGTCCTGGGAAGAGGAAATATATATTGAAGGGGGAAAAAAAACACACTAAAGTTTGAAGTGAGCAATGGCTACATTTTACGTATTTAAGTTGTTGATTTGAATTAAATAAACATTTCCTGTTTTCAGTTCCCCAAGAAACTATCACTTTGAAGTCAAGGTCATTGTCCCTGTCAGAACGGCTTGAGCAATTTGTTTTCATGCCGTTGCAAATTATGTGACCTTCCCCCAAGAAAAGACTTCAGTCTGGCAATTTTTGGAAGATCAAAAACGTGGGACTACTGAGAATGTATTATAGGTAGAGTACTTCATGTTAGCCTGGCCTAGTTCAGTGCATCAGTGTCATCAGGAAGAGTCCAGCCAAGAGCTGACCAGTCCTACTTACCATGTAGTACCAGACAAGCCAGTCAGGTATGTGGCACAGTCTAAGACATTGAGTTTCTTGAGCCCCCGCAGACTGCCGTACAGTGCAGTCAAAGACCTCATCCCTCCTCCTGTGGTCATGATGGCCACCACTGGGGTCTGCACAACATGTGAGCAGAAAGAGCTGGCATCAGACAGAAGACTGGAGCTGACATTGGCTTTCAGCAGAAACTACACAAAGCCTGACATTGCCATACATGCCCAGACACCCACTTCTTTCCAAATGATTTCTACAGAAAGTGATGAAAATTTTTGCTCAGCTAGTTAACACTTGTCTCCAATGTGTTCAGTACAGAAGTTTGGTAAAAAGCAAATGAAAAATGCATTAATTCAAACCAAAATAGGCAATAAGCAAGAAAAAAATGTGTTGCAAAGGCAGGAATTAAAAAGAAATCTCACAGATTAAGAGAGGAGGAAGGATTATCAACAGGGATAACAATGGTAAAGACTGTGGAAGAAGAAATTTCTATATAAGGAAGATCTAGCCTGACGTACAATGAGAATGTAGAAGGAGAAGAGTTAAACTCAGCAGAGCAACTGCAAAGGACACAAATAGCAGGGTGAGATTAGAGGAACGGGGCAGTATTGGAAGTGTAAAGAAGTTTAAAATTGAGGAAAGACAGAAAAAAAAAAAGTAAGAAAAAGAGGTCATATCATGCTGTTACGCTCCTACTGCTAAGAATAAATTCAGTTTTTTGAATATTTGCCCTACAGACCTCATGGTCCAGCAGATCCTGTTCCAGCTGCAGGACCTTCTTCAGAGCAGGAGCAACATACTTCTTCCTTTTGCACAGGAAGTCTTGCTCCTGCATGCAGAGATCAAACCCTAAACGCACATCAAGGTGGTCTGGGCTGCAGAAGAGATCAAGAGAAAATACTCTGTTCTACTGTTGATAGGCAAGCTCAGAGTTTTCAATACAAGGAAATCAACCAGATCCACAAAGTACTGCATTTACAGGAGGAGCCTTTCCTACACTCCCAAACAGATATACAGTGCCATATGAAGGAGTGATGGAAAGAGGGACTGCTAAATTTCTAAGCAGTTTTCAAAAGGAAGACATTCCTACAGATAATTCCTGAGACACCTGTTGCCTGGATTCACTCGTACTTCAGTCTGCACTGAGAGACTCAGTAGAGTCCTACTGAGAGAAGGAAAAACTTTTCTCACTTGTCTTGAAGTAGGCAGCAAAGTTTACCTACTTCACGATCAACATTACAGGTGATCAGCTTGCACTCTTACACAGTGCTAAAGAAAAAATTAAAGATCATAACACTGACTAGCATAATTATCTTGTAGTATCCTTTCCTCTGTTTTATGCATCTTCTTTGTTATTCATGTCTCAGTATGGATTATCGACACGTATTGCTAATTTTACAGATGTAATTTGCTTTCAGCTCATGTGAATTCCACATCACTTGGTCACACAACAACCTACTGCCTTATTGTGAGTGCCTCCTCCCCAGTAAAGATCAAAGGGCAAGATTATCTCAGCTGAGGATGGGTTAGCCCCCAAGAGTGGCCAAGTCTCTTACCAGTCTTCTGCCTTTGCATATAGATCAAATCCTTTATTCTGGAAAGCAAGAATGCAAACAGTGTAAGTGTGACAACCTGCTTCAGCATTTTTCTCCTGCAGCCCCAGGAGGAATTTTAGCTTGTGCTGTCCTAACAATACAGATACAAATTGGGAGCTATGGATACTCCAGCAGTGTATGTGAATTGACTGCACTGGTTTATTGTAACAGAAGTTGGTCAGTAATTCCCAATGTTTACTAGTGAATGTAACGTCTGAGGACAGGTGCTATTCATAGAAGAAAGTAATAATATATACTTTACCCATCCCTGCTAACATGACCTATCCTGAGTTGCAGCCATGCTACTACTCTACACAGCAGCATTTTCTCCTCCCTTTCTGTGGCTTATACCCCAGGACAGTTGTGATCCTTTTCATTCTGTACAGAATTTTTTTAACCATGAACCTAAAAGTGTTTGGAGAAGCATGGCTAGCATCGGCAAGAGACTGGCACTACCACAGTTAGCTCAGGTGCCCCACTGATGCGTAAGAAGAAAAGCAGAGCCTCAAAATTTAGAATGAAATAATATCAGAATGGAGTAACAAGGATCCTCTGCATTTCCACTCACCTCTGCTAAGATCATGTTTTTTCCACTTGGAAAGGAATGAAGTTCCACATTTGGAGAGCTGGTATCAAACACATGGGAGCACTGTAAAGATATAAGTATATCCAAGTTTATATTGTAAGGAATGTTATTTTCTTTCCACAGTGCAAATTATGTTACTATTTATGGCTCATGTTACTTCACATGCCATTATTATATTTTATAAGGTCCGGTTATAACATACAAAGGAGGGAGGTTGTTTCTTCCATGGTAGTGTAATATCCAGCGTTGGCTGCTTGTATCTGGCATAGTGGAATTTGGCAGGAGAGGAGGAGCTGAAGGCCAGATCAGATCCCAACATAATGTCTTGGGTGCCCTCATAAGAGCCTTGCACTTTAAAGGAGAATTCTTTCTCTACGGAAGTGACACAAAAACAGACGCAGAGTAGTTTTCTCATCAAAATGGGAAACAAAGCTTCTTACAGAGACTAACACGAGGCTGTTCTCATGCCTCAGATTTGTTGGGGGGATTTTCTCTTTCACATTAAACTAACTGCCTTCATAATATTACCACATCATCATTTAAAAATAGCTGATGGAGAAATAACCTCACTTGATAAATATTTCTTCTCCTTTTTCTTCTTCTTCTTCTTCTTCCTCTCAACCACCTGGACTTCCAAGCAGCAGATTTTGCGAGACTGTAAGAGACATAAATAATGAAATACTTCATGTCAGGGGGTTTTCAGTCTGAGATTCTGCTTCCTAGTCCAAGCTCCTACTGATGATGATACAAAGGCTACATAGGCAGTGCACTTTGTCACAAGAAAAATATTTCCTCTCAACCACAACCTTGATTTCAGATGCTGGCTGAGGAGTCTCTGATAAACTGGATGCAGCCAGGGCAAGGCTGGGCTGCAGCATGGATGAACAAGACTTGCAGAAGGGAGAAAGTAAGGACAAAATGAAAACCAGCATCCCCAGGATCCCAAGAGACATGCAGAGGACTGGTTTAAACAAAAATAACAAGGAAACAAAGCTAATAAATGAACAAATTATATGGTCAGAACGTCCCTCTGTAAAAAGGGCAGTTATGACTGCAGGAAATGATGTGTGTCTGGAATGGGACTAACTCCGTCCTTTTGGCAACATGGGAATATGAGAGGAGTGATGTCCAAGGGAGAGTTCACTGCTGCACCCTTGTCTTAGGCCTAAACGACTTCCATGTGTTGCCTTCACAACATCAGAGGGTTGTTAACATGAGGAATCTCCTGCTGTTCCAGGCCAAGCCTCTCCACAGGTGCCATCCACAAGGATGTGTTGTGAGGCAGATGATGAAGTAGGAAATCACTGTTTCAGTCAAAGGGTATGATGTTCTGATGACTCTGAGTCAAGTGAAACAAATGTGGCAATAGGGCAAGAAAGATGACAAAACATGACACTCACCACTAGTACTCCATTAGTAATGATGGTTTCAGGAGGGCCTGAACTAGGAAACAGAAAGAAAAATACATTCTTAATAACTCAGTCTAATTATGGTGCAATTAATGACCCACACCCTTCTCCTGATTTCCCTCTTGCTTATTTTTAGCTGCCTATTGGATTTTAAAGAAAAGTCCCAGGAGACTTGTGGTACAAGTTTCCTCTCCCACTACTCTGTCAAGGCACAATTGTCATCCTACCAGCTCGTGCAGTCCCAGAGCTCAGCAAAAAACAAAAGATATTGTGGGGCCAAACTGTGTAGTGACTTTATACCGAGCCTCAAGCTGAGGCTGCAGATCATTTCAAGGAATCCATCTCTTTAAAAATTGCAGCTTGTCAGAGGATGGGACAGAAAGGGCTCTAGATCAAAAATCCAGTGCATTATTCCATGTTGAGCTTTGAAGGGAGGCAAACCCCCCTGCTGACCTCAAAGGCAAACATGTAACAGAACAACAGTCCCCATATTCTGATCTTAAATAGTATACTAGGCAAAGAAAAGGTCTTAGGGAGTTCTCTCTGTCTGCCTGAAGATCATGGGAGGTCATCCTGGCATGGGCACAGCTCATAGCACAGGTCCCTCAGGAAACCATGTTCATCAGCAGCATTGTCAAGAAACAATGTACTCTGGACAATTATAATAGATCATTTTGTGCCTCTAAATTGCTATTTCTTTCTACTGCAGATTATATTGCATTTCATGTTTACTCACATATTATCCAATGCAAATCCCACCTCAAGCTCCTCTTGTCTCTGGAAAATAAAGAAAAGAAAATGTCTTTGACACTAGTCTACTGGCAGTTCTCATAATGCAGGTTCTCATTCTTGCATGATAGGTATGCTTGCAAAGAGAAAGAGGGTGTGTTGAGGGAAGCAGCCAAACCCTTCTGATGTGAGACGGGGAAACAGTGATAGAAGAGCTAAATCTGACATTAGGGCCTGGTCTGTGGGATGGTGGAGAAGAATATAATCCCCTGGTGGAAGAAAGCACAAGAGAGGAGAAAACAAAGGTAGGGACAGAAGGCATGATGAACTGAGAAGTGACATCATGCTGTAGGTTACTTAGTTGCTCAAATTACCTATTGCATTAAAGACACCAAAAATTTATTTATATAGGACACAAAAGGTTATGAAGGCCTGAAGAGTATGAGCTCTAACTACTGTAGCTGTGCAAATGCAGTAATGAAAGGCTTGGATACAGAACCTGTAACCACTCAGTAATGAGCCAGGTTACAGCTAGCCAAATGTTTCTACTTACCAAGGGCTAGTGGAGATCCACACACTGCTCCTCTGGTATTTTGCAAAGAGAGAAATGGTCAAATAAAGCATTTAAAGATAATGAACTATGGAGTAGAGTTCGGCTGTGTGTAGATAAGGTTATTAATTAATCAACTGAATGATGCATGACAGGTGCTCAAGAGACTGGGAGGGAACTGGAAAAGGAGAGGGATGGACAGAACAAACTAGGAGGTGGGATGTGTGATTTTCAGAGCCTCCCTGCACATTTCAAATAGGAATATTTCTCGTTGCCAAGCTGACTGGCATGACTTAGACATCTTATTTAAACACCCATGCCACAGTCCATAATTAGCAACTAGCCTGGTTTGACACTTGGTTCTCGTCATAAAGTTACTACTTCCTAATTACTAGGTTAAGTAACAAGTTATGATAAAAAAGCATCATGTACTGGCATAGACACACTTCTCGGACCTCAAGGGGCTCAGCAAAATGACAATTTTGCAAAGACACCTGAATTTTGTGAGTTTCTGTGGCTAATGCTAAACCCTTCACTGTGCCTACAGATCTAGGTGTGAAAAGGTTTTCCCTGGGCAGAGTGAAGAAAAACTCCCTTTTATGTGGCTGAGCAGTCCATACAACAGAAGGAAAAGCAGAAAGATTTTGCAAATATTATTTTAAAGAGAAAAGCAGACAAACAGGTTCTTCTTGACAATCTACTCCATTTCTTGTTTTAAACCTTACCTGTGAATCGCACTTGAAGTGCATGAAGATTTTCTCTCCCAGGGAAAGTTTGGCTATATCGAAGTACACTGTGAAGAGGTGGTCATCTTGAGTAATCACGTCCTTGTCGTAGAGCGCCAGTTCCAGCACATTCTGGGAAGGGAAGGACTTTAGAAGTTTGTCAGGCTTCTTTCAAAGCCAGGAGATCGTGGGGCCATCTTTTTCAGTCAACTTGCATGACGAGTCCCAAGAAAGTCAAGTTTACTGTCCCCAGAAAGTAAAGAAAGATACCAGGAAGGGAAGGAAGTGGAAGGGAAACGAACTCCATGTAGGCATCTGCCTATGAAGAGGAATGAGGGATTTTACAGGCTTCTCAAAGGTCATATTCTACTGGTGGATGAGAGAGATACTTGTCTTTCATGGCATGGAAAAATATCATGAGGATATGGTGTTATTCTCTGCATCTTTCCTTGCCTCTTGAGAAAACTACTTATGTCCCCTTTGCTAAAGGATAGAACCTGGCAGTTGCTCACTAGGTCACAGTTAAAAGGGAAGTCCCAGCTCAGTACCTTGACCTGACTCTGAATCCTGAAGTAGAATGTTTCATTCCAAACTGGATCTTTGCAGTTCTTGATGGTTTTAGTCTGAAATTTGTCAGTTGAAGCAGTTGGCAGCCACAGGCTCACATAGCAATCAGTCTGGCTTACTGTACGGGAAAAAACATAACACATCTAACATGAAGATTTACTCTAAAAGAGAGAATTAATTGAACAAAATGAAGCTTTGCTTTTAAAGATAGAGACTGTGTTACATGATGACATATTTGTACAAAATAAACACTACAATTTAGGTGATAGAAATGGAGAAAATAGAGGAGGGCCATGATTTCTCTTTGAGTAAATATGATTAGAGATTTAATATAAATGTTAAAAACAAAGGGGTTTCTCCTCTTTCTGTGTCATCCAGCAACTAGTTTAGCCCAGAATAAAATAATTTGGGACAAACACTGCACCATATATTTGCAAGGGCCAAAAAACCAAAGTGATAGCTTCTATTTTAGCTAGACAAAACATTAAAAAAAAATAGGGAAAAAATGTTTCTTGGTTTCTGCATAAGTAAAGTTATAATCTATTACATTTCAGTTGCTGTCCACCAGAAGTGAACCTACAAAATGTAACACCTAATAGGTTGGTTAGCTTTTACACAGACAATCAGCATATCTGATTGGATTACTTAGCCTTGAGAAATCTTTAAGTATAAGCTAAATTTGAGGTAAGGCTACTTAATTTCCAGTATTTGCTCCATTAGCCCAAACAGTTTGTGTCCCATGTTACAAGGATATACTCCAGAGGAAAACACAGGAGATCTTTCCACACTTCTTGCTTTCAACAGAATGGAGAGCTTTCCTTGCCCCATTTGGGGATGCAGAGAAATATGTGCAATAGGTACAACTGTGACTTTATAGATACACCTCTGCACAGAACAGGGTTGGTGCAAAGAACAGCAGCACACTGTGTTATTTGCTGAGAGCAGTATGCCAGTGAGGGGACAAGGGAGAAATCTAGAAAGCACTTTTTCTTGGAGCAGGACTAGCTAGTACCCCATGAAGGTTAAGGGAACCATACAGAGCACTGCAGATACTTACAGACATCTGCCTGGTGGATATTCCTAGCTCTTATCACTCTTACAGTCAGTAAGTAACACAGAGATGATTCTATCTGCAGAGAAAAAAAAAAAAAAAACAACAACAACAAACACAATATACAAAAGATAGGAACAAATATTAAAGGTGGATAGCATATTTAGAAGACAGAAATGATCAGGAGAGAGAAATAACTAAACCATGAACAACTTAGCTGCATTTTCTGTGTGACTATGAAATGGCCAATACTAATATCAAAATCAAGTACTAGACTGAAAGGCTTCTCTACTCTTATAGCATGATATCTGGATTTGTATTACTATAATATAATAATGTTATAACAATTTCTAATGAAAACCCACCTGCATAAAGCAGTAAAATTCAGACTTAACTTTTGAGAGGATTTACTTGTTAATTTTCAAGGTAGAAAATGAAAAGGCTTTAGGCTTTTTGCAAGTGATAAAATTATCGTTGTGAGAATCACCTCCCAACCTATTATTACACAGGTTCTGTCTCCTGGGCCATGGGATATGATTTTATGAGGTTCCTGCTCTTTTAAATGTACAGCACTCCCCAGAGTTAAACGCTGATGTCTGATTCCCATGCTGCTTCCAGTGTCACAGGAAGAGATGTCTGCTTCACATTTCCATCATGCTACTCACTATACACATTTTCATTTATGGTGACAAAACTTCGCCTCTCTTCAGCTGAGTTCAACTCTGATTTTTGTCCTGTGAGTTTTTCTCATGGCAAGTTATTCTCTAGTTTTGAACCAGGTAAACTCTTCATGTCTGGAATTTCTTTGCACTTTTTTTGCATAAGTGCAAGAAACTTGTTTTACACTTGGTATTCCCTTAGGCTTCACTCTTTCTTATCAGCCCATGTCTCCCACATTAAGGCCTCATGCTTGACTTCATGGCCTCTCATATTGCTGTTCTGGTCTCATGTTGGAGCCCAAATACTATTTTCATTCTTCCACATCCCTTCTTTTATCTTAAAATAAACAAATAAATACCACTAATCTCTATTTCCAACTATTTCTAGAGCAGTTTCTAGAGGGAAATGACACAATACGTTGGAACACAAATCAGCAGGAAAATTTTGTTACAAGAGTTCGAAAATACAAAAGTAATTTCATGCAACTATGGGGCCACAGACAAATAATGATACCACCTCCTGACTCTCTATACTGTAAAATTACTATAAAAGGACCATTGCCAGTCCTGAAATGGCGTTAGAATAATGCTGATCTCATTATTACCACTGAGGAGACGTGACAAGGGGACTGCAGGGAATGAGAGTCCTTTTGCTCTAGTTGGACTGTCTGAGGAAAACAATTTGGTATGTGCTGTGTTAATAATGTGCTGTACTAAGTGTCTATAGAAAGTGAAGTGCACCTGTACTTAAAGGCTCAATGGAATATATATCCATGTGGTGTTTCTCATATTGTTAAACCTGAGTGTATTAATGTGTACAACCAGAGCTAATGATTATATGTTGTCCAGACTGGAGACAGGTAGCAAGTTGGTTAGTGAGGAACCAGGTAAAAGTAGCCTTGAGATAACCAAATAAATCATCCTAGGAAAAGGTATTGAGGACATTTGTGCTACTCAGCTGCACAGCAGGTAACTCAGTGCACAAATCAAGGATGCCAAATCACTGCTAAGAGTCCAAGAGCAGAAGTTGATAAGATGATCAAAGGCACTTGTATTCATGTATGAAACCTAGCTCCTAAGGCACAGAAATGAGGCAGGTACAGGTCAAAATTGTTCAGCAATTACAGAGCTGATGGCTGGCTGGTGCTGAAGGTAATTTCCTGGAAGGTCTCAACTCAGTTTCCCGGATCGTGTCCCCCAGAACAAGCCTCCTGGCCTGTGGCAATCCCAAAGCATCAAGAAGGGAGTTCAGACTGGACAAAGTACTCCAGTATGTAAATATGCCCAGTCATAACCAGGGAGTCTTGGCTTAGACATCACAGAGGTATAAACAGTAATGGACAAAAGTCCTGTCAGTGGTGTGAGTTTTGCCTAAAAAAACTTGTGAGGTTTCGTTTGTTCTTCTGAACCTGCCATGATCCTTGGAGGGTAGAGAGTTGCGCTTTAGGGCATATCGTCTCATCTTCAGGTTTTCCGTTTAATAATCAACAGAAAGTCTTAACTATTCCTCAGATTATAAGCACATTTGTTGCTCAGCAGCTTAGCTTGAAACAGAACAATGGACAGTTACGAATTATTACTAAATAGCCTCAAACTAGAGAGAACAAAGTCAAAAAATCTTTTTTTTGGCACATCCAGTCCTCTCATTTCCTAGAGGAGAGATTTCATACAAAATGTCTGAAGTCTCCTGGAAAACTAATAGTTTTTTGTAAAGGTCAAAAGAAGGATTAATCCAATGAATCAGGTGCTGAAAATCCACTTCATGATTGCTCTATACTCTTTGTGCGAGTAAGTGGCACAACTTCACTACCTGCACTGGCAGTAAATTTGCCTTTGTGAATTTTTAAAGCTACTGATCTCATTCAAACAGGGTGCCAAGGATAGAAAACAGCACTAGGACTTTAACATTAAGCAAGACTGCGTAAGCGATCAAAATGATAAGTGGGATGGTGTCTCACGGAGGGAGCTGGATGGGTTAGGGTAGTTAATTAGACTGTTTGGCAGATGCTGAACCCTATCTGTTCTCACCCAGGCTCCACCCAGCAGTAAAGTTTCTTACACTTTTCTTTTTAAATTCTCCTTTGCAGTACCTTTGTAACAGGACTCCGTGGTTCCCCATCAGGATTCAGCTGCATAATTGCTTCATCTAGCTGACCGGATGAAGTGATCAGCTCCTGCAAAAAGAATGGCCAATGTTAACTTCAGATAAATCATCCTGTCTCTTAAAAGTGATCCTCATTGGGAGTGGAGAACTGCAGAAGATCAGCGAAGGGGAGCCCAAGGTCAGCACTGGTCGTAGAGCCTCGGCAGGAAGCGTCCTCTGTCCAGCTGTGGCCAGTGCCCCTGCCTGCACCATGCTCACCCCAGCGAGCTGGAGCAGAGGCGTAGCAGCCAGGTAAGGTCCACCCTCTGTATGACACATGGGGAGGCAAGGCAGCTCCTGGCCCTGCCTGTTAAAGGCACAGCAGGCCTGTCTCCTGCAAACACACCCTGTCATAAATCTTTCATGATGAAGCACATCTCTATGCTATTCAATGCTTATTCTAAGGTTGCATATATCACCTCTCTAAAAGGAAGAAAACCCCCAAATATACAAAATGCTCCTTTTGTAAACCATCTCTCACTCCCCAAGTAGTTTTCACTTCTTTCCTATGTCTTGTTACTGTTTTTAAAATTTCAATAACAAATTTTTGAGGGTTTTGACAACAATTGTTTTTTCAAGTTTTCAGTAACAAATTTTCTTCTTCCTGTGCAGTCATCGGTAGGTCAAGAAAGTAGTACCATCTTGGTGCTATGTGCAGAATAACCAGCTGAGATCCCAGATGCCTTGCTTTACTCTGCGCCCTTCTTACCTGATACAAAACGCCATCTTGCTCCATTGTGGTCACTGTCACGTACACGTCCAGCGTTATCTGTAGCAATGCAATTTCACATCTCCCAGCTGCCACTGACACCACCAGTTTAAATGGCTCATATGCAGGTGAGCAACTATTTTATAAACTGACTCAGAGCCCCACCTCTGCCTGATTTCTTAAACCCATTTATTCCCCTCCCATTTTCTTATACTGGGAAACTGAACCCTGTGGTCAAATAGGTAGCAAAAAAATACCTTTGAAGTAGGTAGAAGTATGCTGTTTGAGTCACTGCCCTACAGTGGCCAATGGCAGGTTTATGACTAATGGTAGGAGAAAGATGCTCTTTTCTCTGAACACTGAACTTTCCGCTTAGCAAGACCTCAAAGCCTACAGAAATATATATTCTGAAATAAGACGCAACAAAGGTACATTAACTGGATTCAGGTTATCTGTGACAGTAAGCAGGTAGGATACAACAGCTAATAGAAAAAGAAGAGAGACAACACTATTGCTCTCAGTCTAAATTGGCTCTTCCAAAAGCCAGTTTAAGGGTTTCTGTACTACGTGCTCATGCAGAGCAGACACATCCATATGGTGGTTTGTATCTATTCATCCTTGGTCCACCAGGACTAAGCCCCTCCTCAAGTCATTGTGTTCTTCTTTCCTATGTTTTTTTTTATTATTATTTTTGTTTAGAGGAAGAGTCCTGAAACAATGACTTTCCTTAGCTTAGCTCCACACCCTCTGAATACTTCAGCACCACTTTACAGCTCAGACTGGCTGTAATCTAGCTGCATTTAATTGCCTGTGTCTGATCCAATGAACCCTACTAGCCGGTGGCAAAACTCAGCACTAGCCCCGCATCACCCTCTGCGCTGTGCTCCTCACACCTGCAAAGCCACTGTGGCAGCAGAATACATGCCACCACCCCTGAGAGCATCCCACTGATCCCTATGCTGAAAACCAGCATGGCTCCCAACTCACTGGAACAGGATTAAAAAGAGCTATCAAAGACTGTTGTATCTTCAGCAGGTCATAACTGATCAAAACTGATCAAAAAGGGAACTGTCTGACTTTCCTGCTCACCAGATACATTATCTATGAGCAAGTAGTTACCCATTCCCTGCACATTCTTTGAGCTTACTGGTTAAACGCTGTTAACAGCCAACACAGTTCCCCTCCATGCATTCCCACACAAAATAATATCAACAGTCATCATGGTCAGCTTGGTGGAATAAATTTTTGCTATAGGCTATGTTATTTCACAATTCTTTGAGGGGTTATGTCTACATACATGGCATGTTTCCTCCATGTGCCAGCTGCAATTATGTCACTTGACGAAATGCATTTTTCATTAGGTCACAGAAAACTCTCAGCAACATTGGCATCTTTCAGCCATAGTTAAAGGCAGTGTTTTATTATAACACCTCATTGGAGAGTTAAGCTATAAACTAGACTGTCCACCAGGACTGACGCTCTGAGACTTCCACTCACTGACTGCCAGTGGCCAAAAAGCTCTTTTTTTTTTTTTTTTCCACAAATAGCATTTGCAATTCACATCAGAGGCAGCCCTTGAGGAGGGAGGGATTGTCGCTCACTTGTACCCTTGCAATCCATCTCTGAGACATTCCTTTATCCACGATGCTCACTGCAAATATTTGGTATGTTCTTGTGCTCTTTGTAGAGAAAACAACAGTTTTGTTTTCCTGGAACAAGGAACACACTGTAATTTTGGAGCATATTACTGAAATGTCTGGAAATGTGGAGCAAAGCAGATAATTCTCATTTTCCAAACAAGCTTTTATTGTCTGGTATCGTATACATGAAATATTTGCATGGAAATAATATTTCTTCACAGCTGGAGGTGGTATGAATTTATGGCCAAAAACTGTCTTTATTTTTTCACACCAGAGATTTCAGGTTCAAACACAGACAATTCCCAGGGTGTTATCCAAACCACATAGCACTATATTTCTGATTATGAGTAGTGAAACTACCACAGCACCAAAAAAAAAACATCAGAAGAGTGCATTTGTTTAAAACCTACAGAGTTTTAAATGGTAATATTTAGGCTCTGATCTTGCAACATTAGGCTATAGTTGCACAAAGAAAAAAAAAAGTTTGGTTTGACATCATAAATGAAAAAAAGAGTTGGCAAAAGTCATTGTAAACCAATTTGCAAAGACAAATTGTCAGTGTTTCTTGCCAAAATGAAAGTCCTCAGAGTGCCATTTTGCACCAGGCCAAACGTTATTTGACTGCAAGCAAAACCTATTATTTTCAGGTTGGGTTCCCTGAACTGACGAGGTAGTCAGTCAATTAAAAAAAGAGCTATGTTTCAAAACAAAGACATTTTGTAAAATATTAACATGAAATGTTTCAACTTACCCAAGTATTTTCACTGGTTTATTTTAGCCATTTTCACTGGTTTATTTTAGCCACAGATTATGATATTTGGTTGATGGGTATGTTTTTCACTGAATAGTCTCTTTGTTCAAAATTTTCCCAGTTCTCATTAGGAAATTTTTTTCATTTTTAATGAAAAAAAGTGTATTTTCAATTTGATTATTTGCTCCTGGGATGCATAAGTTGTTATGGATTTTAATTTTTTACAGCTCACCCTCAACACTTTCAACAGTTCAGAAAGGACACTTTCCATGAAAGAGAAAATGACGTAAGTTTAAAAATGCAAACCCACAACAAATGTGTTGGTGGTTTTGTGCTAGATCCCATGGAGGGTCTGTTCAGATAGTTTTAAGACAGTCTCTGTTGATGCAGACTACTTAATCACACCTGCTTATCTGCACAGTTTGAACAGCCAGAATTAAACAAATAAGGATTTTTTGTTGATAAGCATATGTCCCAAACTGTTTGAACAAATTGCATTGAGTAAAACAACATTTTCATCATCTAGTGGAAGTAAAATATTTTCACTTCAAGCAATTTTTTTAATTTCAGAAAGGAAGTTTAATATGAAAAGTAACAATTCTCAAAAATTCCTAGGGTGTTATATTTTGAAAGCTTCAGAAATAAAACATTGACTTTTTATATACAGGCTCAACACAAAATAATCCAAACTGACATAAATTCACAGAAAATTTTGATGTGTCCAAATTATACCTTTCGCTGGAAAAAAAATCTTACATGAAAAATCTTACGCTGCTTCCTGCTAAGTTGCTCTGTGCTGTCTAAATGTGATTTATTCACAGCCCAAGACAGCCCAGGGGGTGGGCACCAGTCACGATACTGGCTGTCCCACACTCTTGTCCCTATTACATTTCTAACCTCTTCAGCTGCTCTTCAGGACACTTGTAAAGTAGAGTTGACCCAGGGATCCAATGCCAGCTTCCAGTCATGTCTCAGGTCTTCTTCACTTTCCAGGGTTGGATGTACCTTGTGTTCCACAAAGAACTGTGGGGAGCAGGAGTTTATACCGCCTTCTTACAGCCTTAGGTGTGGAGACTGGGTTGTATTACTGTAGCACTGTGTTGGTAGAAAATTATTTTTCTATATGTCCTACATTATAATAAGTTAGGCTTAAAATAACACTATTTTTAAAATCTAACAAGGATTTTAGGTAAAGACTGTTCTACAGACAACCTTAATTTAGGGAACAAAACATATATAAAAACTTCCCAGGCAACGTCTTTGCCTATAGAGGTCAATTCCTGGGAATGGAAAAAAAAAAAAAAAAAAACGACAAAAAATTGAGCCCCCTGGATATTTTCTTTTTGCAGTGCAGAATGGCCAGTGTCCATAAAGCTATGTCCCTTCAGTGTCCTAGGGCATGAAAAACTCCTCTGAGAAGACAGAGGCAGTTGGATGGGTGATTAGCAGTACATGTTTTGCCTCCTCCTTTGTATCGCTGTTTGCAAGGCCTGTATAATTGTCTGTGAGTTGTTCAGGACGTTGTATTCACTGAGGTTCAGCAGCCGGCGGTAATTCTCATCGGTATACCTGACTGAGAACATGCAGTAGGGGGAAAAGCGACTGGTCAAATCAAGTTGTCCTCCCTCCATCTCTGAGCAACAGCGTTTGACACCTGGAGAGAAAGAGAAGTTGCTGGTGTGACATGATGTTTATCTCAGTCAGTGACAAGCTGATCGCAGCACCCAAACTTCCAGAGTTTTCTCTGGAAGAAAATTCATAGGTTTTAAATGCACGAATAATGCAGGTCATGTACCCCTGCTCCTAGTCAAGAGAATGTCATGTGCCCAAAAGGATGAGGGCAGAAGGGAGAAGTGAGGGACAGCATTGTAATGGCCATCTTCGTCTTACTTATAAATGTCTGTCTCACCAATGCCATGGATCAATCAAGCATAGCAACTTAAAAAGGTGCTCCCATAGCCACTGCTGGAGCATTGCAGGTCTTATCCTGAGCAGCTGGAGCCTCTGAAACTCTGGCTGAGGGAGGGGAGTTGCTATTAACAGAATAGAATTCAAATGAGAAAGGATAATAAGTATAATAGAAACATCAGAATAATTAAAGTTCCTGCAATCAGGAATACAGTCTCAGAGTGCCTGTCACCATGATCCAGTTCTGCCTTTCCATATCTTGTGTCTCCCAAATTCCACAAAAGCAGAATTTTAGACTACTTCCCTGCTGTCAAGGAGCAAAGCAAATGCATCCTAGTAACTGGTAGTAAAGGAAAGGAATAGAAAGGAGGTGGCCTGGCAGAAAAGGAATGACAGGCCCCAAGCATAGCACAATGAGCAAAATGACCCCTGGGCTGTTGCTGTACCAAAAGCAGACATACTGGTCTTGACATTGCAGGAGTCCAGCCTGAAAGGCAACTTCCTGCTCCCCCATCATTCATACATGACATCATGCCTCCTCAAGTGCAGAATGAAATTCCTGAACAACAGACAATATAGGTAGGGAAAAATAATCTGAGTAAGCAATACTTTTCCCCGAAAAAAACCCAACTTTTATAGTCAGCTAACAACACTTTACGTTACAAATGGGAGAGATGTGAAGGTAAACACAAAGGCTATGTCTAACCTCTTAGATCCACAAAGGTGGCACAAATGAACAAACTAGCTTTGGCACAAATGGTTTAATTAGCTTAAGTGCTCTGCCTTGAACCCGGATAGCAAAGACAGCCAGCAGAAGAGGAAAAGACTCCATCTGAGTCAGTGAAGCAGGTGGTGGTTCCTTCCAATTAATGCTTTGCTGCTGCTTGTAACTTACCAGGTGCTTTGTACTCTCGGAAGGTATCATTCACAAGGGGAAGAAAAATCACAATTGGACATCCTGGCAAATCAGAATCTTGGAAGACATAGCACTCTTTCAGATTTTTCTTATCTTCATCAGTCAAAGAAATTTTGGGGAATGGGATCTTCTGCTCTGAATAGTACTTGCACATCTTATCTAGATTCTGGAGTATCACAGAAATGGTCAGCATTGGAATTCAGCTTGATTGTCTTAAAGCCCCCAGATTGTTATCTAGTAATTAATGTTTACAGTCTCAGATGCACTACTCTACACATAATTACCATATATAGTAACCAGAACACTAATCACAAACTGTACACATAATTTCAGAGTCAGAGAGTACACACAGGACGTTGCTTTTTAAAAAATTGATTCAATCTGTAGTTTAGGGTAAAGCATACAGTTTTAGCTAATGAAAGAGCCTGTATTTAATATATTATATAGAATTAATTAGAAATGGAAATCAGCAGAAGAAAATGTTTAAGATATCTTATTCTGTGCTTAGAAACCAGAAGAAAACAAAGTTAGGTTTGAATGGGCAATTACATCTCTGCCTGTGTAAGCATTATGGCACAGTGTTAATTGAGATTGATATTTTACTGCAAAAGCCTGAAGTACTAGGTTATACTGTACCTTTCCCCTGAAATGTGTAATACAATATCATGTCCAACTATGTGCTGTATTATTTGCTCTGCGCTATCTAATAGTGGACACTATCAAATAGGAAATAGTTTATAATGAAGTGCTTAAGACCACCGCAGTCTTTCTTCATAAAATTAACCTAGACAATTATGAGGCTGAAATTAAACTTCATAACATGTATGTCTTATGCATCATATGGCTTATTAGCCATAGCACAGCTGTTCTTGTATACAAAATATAATTCCACTTAAACCAGTCAATGCTATTAGTGAGTTTCTAACAAACCTTAGCCTCTGAGATATAAAGACCCAAACTTCTGTTCTGCAAGGCCTCCTAGACAACTAGTTAACTTTATAAAACTGGAGTTTCTGCAGAAAGATGCTTGTCATTGAATTTTCCTAGTAGCATCTCATTTGTCAGCCCAGAAATGATCTGCCCATGACCATCCACTTAAACCATTTTATATTCTGACTTAAGTCAAGAAAAATCTCTTCCTCCTCTTTATGCATATTCCTGTGCAAGGTCTGGAAATCCACTTGATTCAGCATAAAGCAGAAAAGGCTCTTCCCATAGTTCCGGAAGAGACTATGCTGATGTGCTCTTGAATGATTCAACATGTTCATAAACCAGCAAGAGAGATTCCAGGAGCAACAGGAAGAAATAGGAACAATATTAATCATTACAGTGAAAAACGTAGGGGAATGCAATACTTAAAAACTGAACAGCTGAAATAACTTGCAATTCTAGGTACCACAGGCTAGTTATTTATAAGCAAAAGGAGAGATAATACACAGTAACAAGATCCTCCTCACCGACGTATGTGATCCAGTAGTATAACTTAAAAATATGATGACATCCACTTCCCTCTGTGGCCTTAAAAGTGGTGCACTGCTGGTATTGATGAAAAATCCAGCATCTATCATGCCCAGTTGATCAGGGTTTTGCATCAGCTGGTTTGGACGTGAATCTAACACAGTGTCTGAAAGGAAAATATTTATTGGAATAAGAAATGATCTGTAGGTATTTTGACTGGAAAAAAACAAAACAAAAAAAAAAAAAAAA